>OMKZ01056081.1:10210-22936 GCA_900302535.1 Neoniphon sammara
GATAGAGAGCCAGGGTGGGAGGACGAGAGAGAGAACGAGAGAGAGAGGGATAGAGACAGAGTGATACAGAGGGAGAGGGAGAGAGAGAGAGAGAGAGAGAGAGAGAGCAGTCTGCCATGTTAGCCGCCCTCCCTCCTCCTCCTCTGGGGTCTAGAGGACATGTTTAACATTCTACTCTACTCCTCCTCCTCTCCTCTCATCCAGCCACAGCCTGAAGTCCCTGCTGCACTCTGGTTACTGATGGCCAGAGAGGAGAAGAGAAGCAGAAAAATCCCTTAATCATGGCCAGCATGGCGTTGTTACTGCATTGTTGTTGCTGCATTGTTCGGCACAAGCGGTGCAACCACGGACTCGCTTGCGATTTTCTTTGCAGTTGTAACATCGTCAGCCCCAAAGTATTTCATAGGCTTTTACTCAATCTACTGCCCCACGATCTGCAGCAGTGTGTCAATGCAACACCAAGTATCTGTCCCAAAACGCTGTATGTCCTCTGCAGCAGAAAAGAGCAATTAAATAGACCTTTTTCACAGCAGCCATTTTGACATGAAATAGCAGGTAAACACAGGTGTTAATAATCACTTTAATGAGCCTTAATTAATGTCATTAGTAACACCTGTGTTTAGCTACTATTTCATATTAAAATGGCTGCTGTGAAAAAGGTCCATTGCTCAAAGCTCTGTAATTTTCCGCTCTGTATGTGTTGTCATTTCACCAACCAAGAATTTAGTTTTCTCTCCAAAAGTACAATGAATTATTTTAATGTTGTGTTAGAAAACAATTTGTAAGAGGCATGAAACTTGCCCAACCACAATTTGAGTCAATAATATCCATTAAATAAACACGAAATGTGAAAAAAGTACGGCTCCATTCCATTTAAAGTGCAGCAGAGTCTTTCCAGTGAGCCAGGATGAACCTTAGCCTGGGTTTGTTAGACCTAAATGGAACAGAACCTTCATTAATATGATTAGTAACACCTGTGTTTACCTGCTATTTCATGTCAAAATCGCTGCTGCGAGCAAGGTCTATTGACATTGACATTATCTTGAGAGGTGATGCCTGTGGTCCCATTAGACAATCACTATTATCTTGGAACTATTTTCCTAATTGGAGAATGATGCTGTACTACTACACACTGGAGCCTGTTTACCTACTGTATCATACTGTATCATCAGTTGTGCTAGCAGACAAAGTTCTAAAAGGGAAAATTTGTGTAGTAATACCACAGAAAATGAATGGATAGAACGGTCATTGCACTGTTCACCATGGTCATTTAGTTGGTACTTCCCAGAAGTCAGAGGTTAGGTGCAACGGTACCACAGCAACGTTATGACCATTCTATCCATTCAAGTTCTGTGAGCAATACACTTGAACTTCAACTCATTGAACAAAATAGTTCCATGGTATAGCATCAGTCTCATGAGACTTTTAAACATTGGAGTGCATTATTATTTTTATACCATGAACACTGAATATTTGAATCTGATTAGCTGGAGGCTGTCTGGCAAAACTGCATTTATAGGCCTGCAGACCTTTTTCACAGCAGAAATTTTGACATGAAATAGTAGGGCAAGCACAGGTGTTATTAATGACATTAATGAAGGTCCCATTCCATTCAGGTCTGACAGAGCCAGGGTCCTGCTATTGTTCATGCTGGCTCACTGGAAAGACTCTGCTACACTTAAATGGAACAGAACCTTCATTAATGTCATTAGTAACACCTGGGTTTACCTGCTAGTTCATGTCAAAATGGCTGCTGTGAAAAAAGTCTATTAGGACCCTTCAAACATACATCATGCTGACAGTTTAATCTACTGTTCGATATCAGTGCTCACAATATAAAACATACTGTAGCAATTACATTAAGAAAGCTACGTTAGCCTATGTGAACCGTTAGCTGCCACACCCTGCCGGGTTTTAAAAACCCAATTTCTTCAAAACGATTACAAGTGATTTTTTTTCCAGCGGTTAACATTGGAACACTGAGCTAGATGAGCCATTTTTGTCTAGATAGTTAATCCATTATGGCAGATCCAGGACAATGCTACGGCTCAAACTGGATAGCCGAGTCAGCTGGCAGCGTCTTTGGCTCCTGGGTGACTTGTATGTAGATGCTGATCCCAGATCGGATTTCAGTGTTACCCTAACGTTAACCTTTAATTTACCAAACTTTCACCATATCCTTTCATGTTAACTGTTTTACATGCTGGACTTAACCTTAACCCTAACCTCAACCAACACAAATCGTAATGGTAAATTTTATGTGGAAAAAAACTGATGTGTGAACAGGGCTCAAAGGCACCAGCATTTCTGTTGCCTGTTCCAGAAGGCCCCCCTGAAGAGTGCAGGCACTTTTTTTCATAGCATATCACCTCCTAAATTAATTAACTCTCTACTTTTTGAAGTGTTTGCAAGTATCATGGTATAAGCGTGATAATGCACTTCGATTTATCCACAAATAGGGAAGTAATGGACGAGGTGGAGGTGTAGCCATGACGTGAGGTGGGGTGATGTTCGCCTCGGCCACTTATAATAGATCACCTCGTTGTGCATTATTGCTTTTGCATTTTGTTGTGGATAGTTGAGTTTTTTGTGTCTATCCATTTGACTATTTATTCAGCCACCTGCTCACTGCGAATTATTTTTATGAGAATTATTATTATGATTTTTTTTTTTTTTTTTTTGCATTTCTTCTTTATTACACACAAAGTAGAGAGAGACAGGAAAGACGGGGCAGAGAGAGGGGATGACATGCAGCAAAAGGCATGGGCCGGAATTGAACCTGCGACAAGAACTAGGCTTAATGGTACATGGTACACCCTAATAATGTGTAATACGTCTTACACTGTATGTCAGCAGTATTAATGGACCAACAGGCTGTTGTTGCCCTGCCACCATAAGTGTTTGCCCATGTCTGTCCAACATGCAGAAACAGATGCAAGCCAACATCAGACTCAGTCAACACACTGCCTGTCTCCATATGTAAACTGTGTCTCTGCTAATTGCCTTGCATGTGTGTGTGTGTGTGTGTGTGTGAGTAAGTGTGTATGCAGACTAGCGCATGTGCACTGCATCTTAATTTTAATGTATTAAGATAAATGATGTGGATCAGCGGTATGTGGTGTTCTTTCAAATGGAATGTGAACACACCCACAGATCTCTCTCTTTCTCTCTCTCTCTCACACACACACACACACACACACACATGCATGCACGTGTACAGAGGAGGCCTATTTGTACATGTCTAATTTAGTCTAATGCAGCTCTTCTCTTTTCTCTTTCACCCTTGCTCTCTTTTCGCTGTTCTCTCTCACGTTCCTTCTTTTTTTCCTCTTACAACCTCTCCCTTCCTCCCCGTCTCTCCATATCCCTCCCCACCTCTTTTTGTTCCATCTCTCACCTCTTTTATCTCCCTCTTACTCTCTGTCTCTTTCCCTCTCTCTCTCTTTCGTAGCCTCAGGGTGAGCCGGGGTGTCCTGTTCCCCTCTCTCTCTCTCTCTCTCTCTCTCTCGTCGTGAGCTTCCAGTCTGCATGAATGACTCTGCGTTACCTGCTGCAACCTGGCCTACTTCGAAAGTTCCTCCTCTGCTCTGCTCCAGCGCCACCAGCAAAGTCACAGTCAGACAGAAAGGAGGAGTGGGGTGGTGAATTAGCAATGGGAAGGCAGGGAGAGAACAGATAAGAGCACTGGAAAGGAGGAAAAGCGCACAGTTTTGAATTTCTTTTAAGAGCACTTCATACTGCATTCACATTGTGGCAGTGTGAAGTAGAGGACAAACCTCCCCTTGCTCATTTTCAAGCGGAGAACAACGGCGAATTCTGCCAGCGCTGATGGAACGTGCTGTCTGCCTACCGTGCCTGCTGAAGGAAGCTGTTTCCCAAATTTTGCCTTCTTCCACGGCAGTAAAGACAAATCAGTGTTGAAAAGTTTAGCAAAATGGACATAATCACATATGATGTCCAGCTGCTCCTCTTGTCACCTGGTCTTCTTGCATGAACAAGATTTTTATTCTTTTCACTGCCAGTTTTGGAATTTTGGGGGGTAAAATGGTAACGCCAAACTTAGTTTTGGCTGAGCTGTTCCACCTCCCTGATTTGCTTCTCTCTCATTTACAGTAGAAATTATATTCAGCATCAGTAAATGACACTGACACACAAATGTTGAAATATCACCATATTTACAAATTGGACCTTTGCCATGAAAACTGGCAGCTTCCACCAGACTCCACACTGTATTTTATATTATGTGTAAAAGGGTCGGATTTTGCAGGAAATCTGATGGATTGCTTTACGGCACAAAGCAGGAACCGGTTTTACTTTGCAACCAATATGCACTGTAACTTTATTCAAGCTCCACTTTATTAAATGCACAGATTTGACTTCACACCAACTTACCTGGTCAGATTGCATTTGCAGTGTTATCAGGGAGCAGGAGAGAGAACTAGTAGCAACATATTCTTGGTGACAGAAAATGTGGTCTTACTTTTGAAAAACACAAAATGCTAAACATAGCACCTTGAATAATTCATGCATAATACAACCTATCAAGCATTTGGAAATGAAATCAAATATTGAAACTGAACAGTCACACAATGCTATTTATTGGATCCGTTTTTAGTGTATTCACATGCACAGTTGAACCTCTTCATCCATCCACCTATCCATTTCCTAGTCATTTATCTGGGTCTTGGTTGCAGACAAAACAGCATGAGCAGAGCAGACCAGATGTCCTTTTCCCAGGCTACTTCCTCCAGCTCCTCCTGGGGATCCCCAAGCACTCCCGCACCAGCTGGGAGATGTAGTCCTCCTGGCGTTGTCCTGGGTCTCTTCCCGGTCGATCGTGCTTGGTATACACCTGGAGAGGGAGGCAAGTTTGGTGCATCCTTTCCAGGTGGCCCAAACCACCTTAGCTGGTCCCTCTCAATGTGAAGGAGCACCTCTGTCTTCCCCACCCTGGTTTGATACAATGCGTTACCATCCTGACGCATCTAATGCCTGGTCAATCTCATGATACTTCTTACTGTTTGTCAAACCTCTTTCTATCAAAATTGCAATGGCAAAGGCAGTTTGCTGCTGCAGCTGTCTGGCACCCTGCAGTGCCAACCAGCACAGTGTGAGAGCATCAAGCACAATATTATAACCAATACAGTTAGTAATTGCCGTCTTTGTGTATAGGTCTGAGATACACATATTGCACATGTATGACTGTTTTTGTTTAAAGGAATACTCCAGCGTTTTGGGAAAAATGCCCTTTTTCCGACTTACCCTTACCCTTATCCTTTTCCGACTGAGACAAGATGTTAGATACCATTTTCACCTCTGTATGTCCACTGATTAGGTTCCTATGGTTAGCATTTCATGTTAGCTTAGCATAAAGGCTTGAAGTCTACAGGAGTCATTAGCCTAGCTCCGTCAAAGTGAAAAAATAAACCTTACAGCAACTCCAAAGCTGTCTTATTTACACAATGTATCATATGTATTATACAGTAATGAAATACACGTCTTGAATTTTGTTTTTTGTTTTTTAACGAATATTACACAATGTATCGTTTATTTAAAATGCATGTCTTGGAACCTTGGAATTAAAAAAAAAGCATCGTTTCAGGAGAAGTTACAGAAGTGTTCAGCAGTTATAGTTCCAACCATCTAACTTCTCCTAAAGCAACTCTCGCTTTTTTTTTTTTTAATTCCAAGATTCCACGACGTGTATTTCAAATACACACGATACATTGTGTGAATAAGACAGCTTTGGAGTTTCTGTATATTTTTTCACTTTGATGGAGCTAGACTAATGACTCCTTTAGACTTCAAGTCTTTATGGTTATGGTTAACATGAAATGTTAACCATCAGAACTGAACCAGTGGACGTACAGAGGTGAAAATGGAATTGAACATCTTGTCTCAGTCTGGGTAAGTCAGATTTTGCCATTGGAGTTGGAGTATTCCTTTAAATGAACTTGAATAACTCAGGGGTGGGTGTTAAAACAGCGAGAAGGCAACAGACCATCAGTTATGGATCAGTAAACTCTAGATTAGTGGTTTAAAACCTTTTTGGCTCCTAACCTGCATACATAAAGTGTTGTCTAATTGCAATCCACTATTATAAGCAGAGATGCAGAACGGTGACCTCTGGCACTGAATAACAATTTTAATGTGGATGTTATTTTATTAGACTAATTGTGGGAAGAAGCCTAGACACTAATAATCATTCATTTATTCATTTTACAAGAAAAAGAAAAAGGCACATTTTTAATGTATGTTACATAAATCTGCACAATTTTGTTGTGCTGCACGATCAGTGTGCAGGATCTCTTTTTTGCATTTCAATAAATATGTATACATAATACGAAATACGTATGTATACGTATATATGTAAAAAAGTATACTTCAGAAATGATTTTGTGACCTCCAAAACCATGTGAACTCTCTGGTGGTTCCTGACTAGCAGACAGCGAACCACTGTACATAAGACAGTTATAATGTTGAATAATTATATCAATGTTTAACAAATAGCAAGGGTGGCTGTAAACCCCATCTAGCTTCAAGGTCAAGACTCTGGGTCACAGACAACCACTCTAATCACCAGACAATGTGTCTGTCTCCGTCCTTGAGCCGGGGGCACAATGTAAATAAGAAGATAAGTGCAGGAATGAGAAAGACAGAGAGAAAGACAGGGAGAGATGGGCTAATTGCTGTGGATTTTCAGTTCTCCAGGGTATTGTCTCCCAGACCCTTAGTGCTATAGAGGTGAACTTCTCTCTCCTCTCGTCTCCCGGGTGAACAAGAGAAGTCCCGCGGCGGCCTCCTTTTCTCCTCCTCGCTCCAACTCCTCCCTCTTCAGAAGTCAGTGTTAATGGGGGCAGAGGAGAATAGAGAAACAGACAGAGGAAGGGAGGCAAGGGCTTTGTGCTTTAGCTCGTTCAAGGTTTCTTTCTTTCTTTCTTTCTTTCTTTCTTTCTTTCATTCACCCTCCTTCCTCCTCCTCCTCCTTCCATTTTTCCCCCCAACATCTGCATTAACGACAGAAAAGGCTTTGTCTTAATGCGTCTCTGCCCCTCCTCTCCTCCTTCACCTCTCCCTTTTCCCAGTTGTTCTTGATTCCTCATTTTCCGTTCAAACACCCCCCTCTCTCTCTCTCCTTTGGCATTTATGTTGGCTGGTACTCACAGCGCGGCATATACTGAGCTGACACACTTACCCAGGCACACCAACCTGAACAGGGCCTGCCTTAATTGTCCATCGCCACCTGATCATCATAATGCCACATTAAAGGAAAGTCAAAAACCAAAAACTTGGGTGATGTGTGGACTGTCAGCAAGGTTGCCATGTGAGAAAAGTTGGCAATGGCTGAACGTTTCATAGTCAGATTTATGTCCCCCATGGTCAAAGATTGAAGAAGGGTCTATGGATTGCCTTCTGTCTGTCACGTGTGATTTCTGAGTCTATGCTGCCTGTTTTGGACTAAACTTGGGGAGATGGTGGATTTTGACAATGAGGTTCGGCATTTTGAATATAAACCTGATTGGCCCATCACCAGGCCAACAGGGCCCTGAGCTTCACACTCAATATCTCAGACACTGCCGGGTCACATCTGATGAACCTTTGGGGAATGATGCATTTTTACATTCATATCCAGTATCCACAAAATGAAACTGACACCACCGCAGCAGGCCGAAATGTCCCCAAGCTTCAAGGAGCAATGTCCCAGACAGCGCACACCACACGTATGATATTACACCCAGGGCAAATTGCACCAGTCATGGGGGACGTCATGGTCATTGTTGTTTTCCTTATTTCCCTACTAATATGATCTTTTGTTTCATGAAAACTTTGCACCTGTGAAGTGCAAAATGGACGATTATAGCCATCCAAAGCCCTCCCAGTTCTTTTCAACTTTTATTTGAAGTAATAAATATCTCAAAAACAATGCTCGGAGAACTGCTGCATCCATCAATGGGCAAACTGTAATCAACACAGTGATTTTTTTTAAATCATACTACCGAATTAGTGCTTTCTAGCTGTTTGTGCTAACTCATCGAATGTGAGGTTATGAAAGGCAATATCAAAACCAGCAGAAATTATTTGCCCCTGCAGATGTTTTTTTTTTTTTTTTTTTTACATAGATGCACTCGGAACCTCTCCCACCTGCAATCGATCAAAACAGAGTGACTCAAAGGCCCCATTTACACTTTGCAGTAACATGCGATCTGTATCCACAGACTATATCCAGATAATGACAGAATGCACTGTGATCAGAATTCAGTCCGATCTGTCAGACCGTCTGGCTCGAATACAGATCTGATCTCAAGCGGTGTAAATGCAGCTGGGACACCTGGGACACATTCAGGAGATAAAATCCACTCAGAAGTTGAAAACGTCACTGTGCCTCATCTTCCTGTTAGCTCTAACAAAAAATGTTTTCGCATTGAATCAGTTTGAAGCGTCACACCTGGTGTCTTCTTGTAGAGAACTGCTGAAGATGCTAAGGAAAGCCGTGTAGAGGCCCACAGCACCATCATCACCCATGGCCCAGGACACGTCATGTTGTTTGTTTTGGTTAGCATGGAAACCACCTAACAACGAGCAGCCTAACGACCTGCCTACTGAGATCTGATCACAATGTAGCAACATCCAGATAACTAGAGCACATGTTTAATGAAGGTGTAAATGCAAGTCCTGACATCAGATCTGTGTATTCAGATAACATTTCTGCTTACAGAGGTCGCATGTTAATGCGAGGTGTAAATGAGGCCAAAGAGGCCTTCAGGTTGAAGTCATTCCAACTTGCGATGAGTATCTGTGCCAGTCACATGAGGGAGCAGGGTTAAGTTGATCACTCCTAATGGGGAAAATAATAGATTTTTAGGGAATCGGGGTGCTGTAATAACAAGAAATAATGTCTAGAGGACTCAGGCTCAAGCCCCCTTGTCAGCAAGCATCCACTCTGCTCAAGTGTCCTTGAGCAAGATACTGAACCCTGACCACTTCCAGAGTTGCCTGTCTGTAGCTAACTCTGACCTCTGACCTCCCTGTGGAGGGGGGCATGGAGAAAGACCTTCTCTTTAAGGATAAAGAGAGTACACAGTATAAGGGTTATTATCCTGAAAATGGACTAAGACAAATTAAATCCTACTGAATTAGGATGACTTTATTTGCTTTGTAAGCACAGTAAGGGAAAATGAAAAATCCCTGTGGGGGAATCTGTTCATTACAGCAGCAAATGGCAAGACGATACAGCAAATAAAAACATAATACAAATAAGAAATTAACAAATAGAGGGATGATAAAATATAATGGTGCCACCAATTTCAGCAGTGTTTGGAAATGTGAATAAAAAGGATGCATCAAAAGTAACATAAACAAAGGACAGCATAATTAGGTTGTCCACAATAACAGCAGTGAGATGTACTGAGAGAAAGAAATACTTATAAAAAGTATTAAACATACCACAGAGCCATATAGAAATATACCAAAAATATATGCTGTATAAAATAAGCACTTGCATGGGACATATTCTGTCATTTGTCTCCATCGGCACACAAAAACATGCCAAAAACCTGAAGAAACCAGTTGCCACCGTTCATTATCTTCCACAACAGAAATGTCACCAGATGTTGATCACAAATTTCTTGCTTTGTTAGTGAGGAAGGAGCAGGCTGGCTTTCACCTTTGGGTGAAATCAATGACTTCACATCACTTGTCAACAGCCAGTTAAATACTAGCGCTGCTGTACATCCTGCTTATCGCTGCAACACCAGCGGTTCTACGGATCACAATTATCTTTCCCCAACTGACCATCAGACGGGGCATAGTGCAAGCGGCCTGAAAGCAGTCAGTGTACTTCAGGTATAATTTCAACAAGTGGCCATGTTGCCAGGTGCTGTTTGACAGCATCCTTGCCACCTTACAAACAAAGGAAAGTGTGTCCAGCTCTTTGGCACTTGCCTGAATTCATTCATTCAACATTTTAACACACTATTTTGTATTTTTTCCTTGCAAATCATGAGGGCAGCCATATGGACTGCTATCCATTTGCCAGTCTCTGTCATCTATGCTGAGAATAAAACAAGACTAGACAAGCCTAGCTTGACTGGCCTGCCACTGCCGCATGAACTGCTGAACAGAGCATTTTCTACTCTGCTATCCGTGTTCCTAAGCGTGTGTGTTTGTGTGTACACGCAGCAACGCAAAATTGCACAAGGCAAAGCATGGGTAGTGTGATCACTTTTATTAACAGCACACTAAACAGCCTTCCTGCAGGTCAGTCACTCCCCTACAGGAAAGTAGAGCCCATCAGCGCTCGTCATGTGCGCTTCGGTCCCGGGAGAGGGCCCCGGCTCTTGGGAATGAAGCCATTCTGTTTTCTACCGGGGCTCCTGGGAGCTTTTCTAACTTTTATAGGACCTTCTCTATTTGGACTGTGATCACACTGTTTTTAGTGTTTGTTTGGCTTGGCTCTGCCTTCAACACCCCAAAACTAGCAAACCAGCTAGAATACCCCCAAATGGTACGTCAAAATAGCAAACCGTAATTACAGTCAGAGTAAATACTGCTGCAAAATAAGCTGTAAATTCCATCATCCATAACAGAATGCATCCCCACATGCAAACATGCAACTTATGTGTCATTCACTTACTCCCTCACTCAGATACATTTTGTATACTTGGGTGGTCCAGTAAAAAACAACTTTATAATGCTAACAGCAATGGAGAGAGAGAGCATGGCAGCATTGCTAATGAGTCAGCTGTATCCAGATGGCTGGTGTGTATTTATATGTGCCCTCATGTAGTTGTGACATACTGTAGAATAATACATTCAAAAAGATACTTCACTCATACAGTGTAGTTGGTGTCTTAGCTGCAGATTGGAAGTGTCCTTTGGTCATGGTCTGACTTTAACCACTCCTTCTCTCTCTCTCTCACTCCTTCCCTCACTATCTCAACCCCCCTCGCCACCACCACCTCTACCATCCCTCTCTCCTCTCTCCTCTCTCTCTCTCCTCTCTCTCTCTCTCTCTCTCTCTCTCTGGAAGTTAAAGGGCCAGTGGACCCTTATTAGAATGCAGAGGAGGAAGGCTCTGCTGCAAATTGAAAACATATTGATTCTCCTCATGCTCGGAGGGAGAGGGGGTGAGAGACGGAGGGTAAGAGGGAGAAAATAAAGGGGGAGAAAGAGAGAGAGAGAGAGAGCAAGAGGGAGAGAGTGAGCGAGAGAAAGGGAGAGAGAGAGAGAGAGAGAAAAAGGATAAAAACTGGTGATGGGAGTGGAGAGTGTAAGGCAATTGTCCACTGCCAGCAGCAACTTATGTGGATGTCTGGTCTCTCCTATCCACACACACACACACACACACACACACACACATGCACAGACACACACACAAACACACGCAAACACAAACACATTTTTTTCATACTAACATCCCAGGGGTTGAGGGCTCTGTGGTCACCATGGAAACGGGGTCAGGGCAGTTGATGTGTGCGCGTGTTTGTGTGTGTGTGTGTGTGTGTGTGTGTGCACATGTGCACGGCATACTGTCATGCCCAGCTGTGGTAGAGCGAGGCCGTGGGACGCCAATGAGACAGGACAGCGCAAAACACGTACAGATGTGCTGACTGCACAGTTTCCATGGGAACAAGCCCCTCCTTCTCCATCCCCATCCGTCCCTCCCTGCCTCCCCTCCCTCCATCGCTCCTCGGTGCTCTTGCAAAAGCTTGACAAGCTCTGCTCATACGTCTCGCTGCGTCTTAATGTGTGTCCGCGCATTCCTGGTAGAGCTTGCACATCAGCCACAGCTCAATCTGTCTTGCTCTGAGTCCATGTGTCACTGACTCTGTGTGTGTGTGTGTGTGTGAGAGAGAGAGAGAAAGAAGGAGAGAGAGGGGGAGAGGGAGACAGAGAGTGTATGTGGATATTAGTATGTGTGGGATGCCTGTCTCGTTTTTTAATCAAAGATGAGGATGAAGAGAGGCGAGAGTGAGGGGGGTTGTGGATGTTATCAAACAGAGTGGCTCTCTCTCTGCACACACACACACACACACACACACACACGCACACACACAAATAAATCAGTTTCTGTCAACGGCGTACCAGCAATGTGCCTGATTGTCTGTGAGCACACACATGCTCAGATGCTTGGCCTCTGCATGTGTGTGTGTGTGTATGTATGTATGTATGTGTGTGTTATAATGCTGTAGTCGATTATGAAGCATATGCTCTTCTCATGCCTGTACACAGGCTACCATCCTGTGGTTGTCCAATGCCACTGCAAGTTCCACAAATAAATGTCCTAAAAGCCGTAACAGTGGTGTTGGTGTCAGTATGGTGCATGCATAAAAGTGTGCACCATACTGTATATGGGTCAAAGACTATTTGCAAATCACTTGTTTCAGCTTGCATTTTAAGCCCCGCATCATCATTCAGAACCCGACTTATTGCTGAAAACTGCAATGACATAGAGCTGCTCATTGGATTTTTCGCTCATTTCAATCTAATAATTAGTCCATTCAAATTCACAACCAAGAGTTGATTATGAAAAAGCTAAGTGACCCATGCTTTCTAGCTTTATCTCCTTTCCTTGACAGTCTATGACCATGTTCAGTCACCCTGGTAGAAATCCAGAGTAGCATGTGATGTTACTGCCATCTGGTGGATAGATGGGAAAAATGAAACTCATGTTGAAGGAAAGAATGGAGTCAAGTGGTGTGTTTTCCTTTTTATTCTATCTACAAA
>OMKZ01056082.1:0-17359 GCA_900302535.1 Neoniphon sammara
AGTTGTTTTAATTACCATGTATCAACAACACCATTGCCTCCCCTCCCAAGACCACTATGAAGAACTACAGGAAATGTTAAGATTTTTGGGGGGCGGGAGGACCACTGAGATAATAATAATAATAATAATAAACTTTATTTATAGAACACTTTTCAAAACAAATGTTACAAAGTGCTTTCCAATAAAAACAAAATTAAAATAGAGCACACAAATACATAGTTTAAGAGGGCCCATGATCGTTTTATGCACCAGCTCGGTGGATAAAACCAGTAATAAAAACTATAAAACATAAAACTTAAAACTTAAATAAAATCAGGAAAAGCTCTCCGATAAAAATGTGTTTTAAGACGTGACTTAAAAGAGAGCACAGAATCAGCCGACCTGATGTCCTCGGGCAGGTCATTCCAGAGCCTCGGCCCCCGGACTGATCCTTGGCCACTTTGTGTCCCCACCACCTGCCTAACCAAAATTATAGCCTCTATTTATCCCTGTGAGTGTCAGCTGTCACTAGTATCTCCCTCTAAATTAAGAGATAAATGCATTTAGTGCTAGCTAATGACTCAGTCATTTCAAAGAACATTTGCTGCTTTATCAGCAAAGGCACTGCAGATTGTCAATTAGAGTTAACATTCAGTAATTAACACTGAAGAGGTATAATGGGAACAGTTTCATCTGACTGAATTACTGCTGGTTAATGCTAGCAGAAACAATTCATTTTGAGGTAACATATGATATATATTGTACATTTACTTTATTTAAGCTGGAGGTGGTAGGGACTTTGTGTCTCGCTCAAGAACTCTTGAGCAGGGCAGCAACATGAGGGCATGAACATGGTACCCAGCTAAAGGACAATCTGTCCACTGTGCCTAATATGCACATGCACATTACTCTAAGTGCACAATTACTCTCATTAAAGAAAAGAACATATTATCCTTTTTATTATACCCAATACATAAGATAATGAAAAAAATGCCATCAGCAGAAAAGTCTTGCTGTTTGCCACTCACCAGCCAGTATGCTGACTCTTGCAAATCTTTATTATTCTTTATCACTCATTATTCTGTGTGCATGTATGCATTTGTATGTATTCATGCAATTGTATTTTTGGATGCTTTTCTGTATATATCAGTATATGTATGTGTAATATTCTGAGTGACATTTGCGCCTTGTTGTTGTGCCATCCCAGGTCGTCCTACAGTCTGGGCCAAGGCTTGTGGCTGCCAGTCAGCAAGAGCTTTGTGGTGCCACCAGTGGAGCTGTCAATCAACCCTATTGCCAGCTGTAAGACAGACGTGCTGGTTACCGAGGATCCTGGGGATGTCAGGTCAGTCTGTACTCATTTCAGAGGTCCTCACTATTGAAAGAGCTCTGCACACTAGCTGTCTGAAGATTGTTATATTTACATGTAATTTGGTTGTACATTTTATCCAAATTACCCTACAATATCATAAGTTCATACACTGCTAATACAGATAATCTTAGTAGGAATTAAAAACCTAATTGTGGCAGTGCTTATGGTATTGGTAGCCCTGGTTCCAAGAGATTTATTTGAGTTCATGGTAAAGGTTCTGTAGAAGAAATTATTATATACTATTGATCCACTTTCCCAGTCCGCTGTTGCCTCTATTACACACTGTCCATATTTCACAGTTGTTGCTTAAATCCCTCTACTGGCCCTTTAACCTCCCAAAGTTTTATCATTCTCATCTCTCAGTACAGTTAGTTTTTCTTAACTATAACTGAATTGTGAGTTCTACAGTGCTGTGCAGTTTCATCACAAATCTCCTGGTAACCATGTCTGACAGCATCAGGGAGAGCTATTGCAGAATCGTCTGTGTTCAAATAATGTTTTAATACTGTATAACAAATGGGCAAAATATTAGATACAGTATACCTCAATAGTTGTGGTGAGGGTGCAGGGCAGTTCTGTAATGTTTTAATTAAAACTGAGCAGTCTGATGAGGTACACTTGTTTCCAAATTTAGGTTACTATGACACAAGACTTAGTCCCCACTCCAAAGCGCTACAAGTCGAGGATCATTATAATTTTTGTTATTGTTACCTAGCTCTGGGGTTCCAAATCTAGATCATATCATGGACCCATGAAATCGATCCACATTAGACCACACCCTCAATTTGATAAACTTTTGTCCTATGGAGACCAATCTGAAAACATATTTTTTTTAGTTATGTCTTGGTACAGAATTGTATGTAGTATAGGTGAGATGATAGTAAAGGCACATTGCTAGCACAATACTCATTGTGCTAGCTTCTAGTGTGATAATGATGAGAGTAAAATATTACTTATTTTTGTGGGGACCCGCCTGAATTTCCTCAAGCACTCACACAGTTTTTTGTGGGTGTGTGGGAAAAAAAAGAGGTATATCTTTTTTAAATTTTCAGTATATGTAAATCTGTTGCAGAATGCTAGTAGTAGCACATTGCTGGCCCATCACCAACCTTTCCAGCAAGTTTCATGCAAAACCATCCCGTAATTTTTGAGTTATCCTGACTGATAAATACAGTGCGGGTGGGGGATTCACAGGAACCATTGTATCTCATCCAGCAATGTGGTTGATAATTGTGTGTGTATTGTTTCAAAACTAGGCCAGTTTTATGTTTGGTAGACTTTTTTTGTGAATGTTTGTAGTGTTGCCAGTCTGAGCTGAAACAAAGTATCCATTTAGCAGATGGCACATGCCAAAGTTTGCTGCTGACAGCCAAACTTCCACATTATGAACAGGTGATGGCTTGTTGTAACATGAGATCTTTATCTAGTGCCGGTCTAGGACCCTGTGGGAATGTTGTCAAAATAGCACTATTGCTGGTTCCATAACTATAGCAAATTGGTTCTTAAATCTTAAGTGAGATATTGTGTCTTCTTGTCACTGTATGACCACATGTATACACACAAACATATGCTCGTCCATCTCTCCCCTTCTTGCTCACTTAACTTTAGGATACTTTATCTTAATAATGCAGAAGTACCTGTAAAATTAATGTTTCTTTGTGTAATGTATTGTATTTTATATTTGACCTTTTTTTAATGATTATTATCTCTGCCAGGAGATTATGCAGTTGGTTGCGTGTGTCCATGTATCTGTGTGTCTGTCTGTCTGTTCGCGGCTAATCTTGCAAACCACTGGCCCTATCAGCCTACATTTTTTTGTGCATAGTTATGACTGTATGAGGAAGAGCCTCTTGTGGTTGCAGTGACTCAAAAACTTTGAGAAATGTTTGTTCTGGCTACTTTAGCTCCCTCACTCCATTCATTGTCTAGCTTGCTTGACCAGGTTCTGCTCTCTCCTTTCTGGGTTGCTACGCCGCTGTCTCACTCCATTCACTGTCTAGCTTGCTTGACTATCTCTGTTCACATACTACCGGACTTACCAACCTAACAGACTATTTTATTTTTATTTTTTTATCCTGTTGTGGCTGTGTTTGCTCTGATAGCGGGTGAAAAAAATGCAGGCTATGAGTTGCATTTTGTGGATGTGTTTATAAAACACTCTGCTGATGAAGAAAGTCAGGAGAACACAAAGCAGACACACAGGAGAGCAACAAGGTGAAAAAGTGTTGGAGGATGATTGGAATCTGTCAACAAGTGGAGGTTAAAATAGGTTAAATAGCCTGATGCTTCATGACTGTAAAAAGTATGTAAAAAAAAAAAATAATAAAAAAAGTGTAGCACAGCCGTCGCTGTTTCATACGTCAGCAGACTAATTTGCCTAATCTTCTTGGGTCTTTGGACAAGGGACAAGATCAAAGCCATCATGGAAAACCCCTCTCACCCTCTCTACAATGAGCTGTGGTGCAAAGCAATAACAACTATCTACTTTATATAGACACTGTGTCCCCACACACGCCTGAAGGAAATCTGCACGGTACTGATTGCACTCTTCTAGTTATTATTACTTTTTCACCATCAAGCATAGCATCTAATAAGCATAGCATCTCTAATACACATAAATTTGTTGGTAATCAAAATACAACTACCTTTTTGATAGTATGGTTGTTCGCTGCCACCGGTAGTTGGACTCCTGAATATCAGTCTCAATTACTATTTAACATCACACCAGTAAATAAATAAGAACTTTGAGAACATTAAGGACAAAATATACATTTTATGATTAGTTAAAAGACCATTTCGGTGGAATGCTGGGTTAATGCGTCTGGCTAATGATCAGTTCCCACAACACTGGAGGATCTGTCAGATTGTCATTAATAATGCAGACAACTCATTATCCAAAGCATTTTTGTGGACCAACGTCCCGTGGGAGCTTATAGAGTTTCTAGCTGGTGCACTTATGCAGGCACTGATGCACTCAGTCAGTCATGATAAAGTATTCACATATATTCACGTATCTCAACTAAAATTAAATGGAAAAAATATGAAGATAAGTTCAGCTTTAACCAAATTCTCAACTTTCAACAGAGGAGATTGTGTCTCATGGCACTGAAATTACCTCTTGGCTCACCATGATTTAACTTATCTTAAAATTATATATTTTCCAACCTATCAATATTGGGTAGATTTTAATTTATGTTATATCTGGAATTATTAGATTATTTATAGGGAGGAAGCCAGTAAGAGAGAATGAGTGATGTAAAGGCAAGACATATAAATATTATTATTTTTTTTTGGTTTGTTTGTTTGTTTGTTTGTTTTGTTTTGTTTTTGTTAAATTGTGCTTTGCCCAGAAAAAAATCCTTCATATACTCTATGATTGTGTCAGTAAACTGGCACTTTGTAGATGTGCAAGCTGTATCGGATCTGTCTTACATTAGTGAATACTGTGCTGAAATCTCCTACAATTATGATTTCAGAGTCAAATTTGAGATTTTAGACATTAGACAATTACATTTTAGACTTTTTTTGGTAAAAGGTGTAATTAGATAGGGCTTGGTTTTGTGTAATTATGTGTATATTTGGTTAATCTTTTTGGTATTTTATCTATATCTACTACATCTCTGTCCTATCAAATTGTCACATGTGGAAGAATGAGTTCTCTGACAAATTTTTCCACCACCGACAATTAAAGTTTAATTGCATCTAATATTATCTTTGCATTCCTTGTTCTTGTTCTTGTTGTTGATCTAAAGCCATTGTGTCAACAAAACACTTCATAAATCTCCCAATCAATAGCTCTTCAGGCATTCTGAACTGTACTCCAAGACCAGCATTTCTGTCAATACGGGACTGTCGATAACCCTGAGTAGTCTGACAGCCCATGCTAGTGATAAATGACCCCACTCACCATGATCAAGCTAGCCATCAAAATACTCCATCCACCACAATCCAATGCAACTGCAGGAACTGGATGCCGGGTGCAAATCAAAAGAATAAATTCACTTGTCATTACTCCAGATCACAATCAAAAAATGTTTTATAACCTTAAATTGAAACCAAAGGATCTATATATCAATCTTTCTTGTATCACTCAAGTTTACCTCATCTTTCATGCACCCACAAGTTTCTCTGCAATGATTAAAGCAAGCTTAAAGAAAATGCATAATGCACTCTCTATTCAATGACAAAAGTGCTTGATCAGAGTCAGCATATTTGTGGTGAGCTGGAACAAGAGCATTAATCAACTGCAGGGGCAGACCAGTTACAGGCTCTGTAATCATGCTGGAGCAGCACTCTAACTTTGGGCTGCACCGTCTGGTCATCCATCATCTGGAAAAGCAAGAAGCAGCAGGGGAGATTAATAACAAGTACATTAGAGTGCGTGTTTAGGTGCCACCAATGTGCTTCTGGGTCAAGCAACAGGGCCACGGTGCCAAAAGAGATAGTCTTGATTAGTTAATGACTAGACCACTATTGGGGTTTTGTGTCCTGTTCCAAGTTCATCATTTCCATATTCTTACATAATCATATATAGTTTGAACATTTTTGCAGACTTATAGTTGGATTGCTTCGCTGTACTATACACTGATCCAGTAAATTTTATCTTGAGTTGTCCTTGGCTGGCAAAGGCCCAGAGATGTCTCACCCTCTCCAGATTGCATCACTGTTACCAGGGGAGTGCTGTGATTGGTCATTGTTACTAGAAGACCAAGGAATAACCAAGGGGTCCAGAAGGTCCAGTACAGGATTAGTGTGTACACTACATGTGTACTTTGTACTGTACAGCTCATTAATTCTGTATATGCATTACTTTATTACAACTATAAATTACTGAGGCATTGTTAGGCTGATATTCAGACTGAATAGTAATCCTGTTTCCACTGCAGTAGGCTATTCAGTCTGAGAGACCTCTTACAAATCTAAAATTTAGCATGTACGTAATTGACAGGACAGTGCACTTTATTTCAATTAAAACCTCAACATTTACCACTGATTCCAGATGTTCACTGATGTTGTAGCCACAGGTGCACATCGGAAGCACACTCTATTTTTCGGATATCCATCTGAGAAGAGCAAACTTGCTCAAAGACAGCTTTGGATTCAGCAGCTGAGGGAGGAGGAAAATAAAATATCAAAGACACTACCTGAGCAATACAGAACATAAAATCATCACAGCAAAAAAGTCAGATTGGTTGGACCACTTTGTTTAACTGTACATCTATTTAACATTAGAGTTACAGCCAAAAATGACCACAGAAATAATCAAATTTGCTGATTTCACAAACCTCCTCAATTCGAACAAACCTCCTCCTCTACCCTGAAGTGACATTTTTTTTTTTTTTGAAAATTTAAGATTTAAAGACAGGACAGAGAGAGGGGATAACATGCAGCAAAGGGCCTGGGCCAGAATCGAACCTGGACTGCAGCGCTCAATAGAGTTTGGCACGCGCTCCACGTTGGGAGTTACTGGGACGCCCCGTGACTATTGTTGTTCATATAATGTCACAGTAATTCGGTCTATTAATCACATACAGTGATTTCAAACAGTAGTAGAATTGACAGATGAAGTGGTTTTCTAAAAGCAGTGTAAGGTATTTCTTTGACAGCTACTACTCCTGTGGGGACATGCACTGTAATAATCACAAGTGAAGCTGATCAGGAACAGGATTAAAATCACTGAATCACTCCATTGACACCCATACTACCAGAGCTCCTCTATTAACACTAATGCTGTCCAGAGAGGGTTTGCAAAACAAACTTATGTTCTACAGCATATAAAATTATGTTCCATATAAGCACATATATTTTTGGAATTCCTAATGCACAGCTGTGCAAGAGGCAGCATGCAAGCACAAATCTTGTACAAATAATGATTTAAAATGCACACAATTTTGAGAGACTTTAAAATATCCCCTCTTGGTGTCTTTTTTTTGTATCTGTTTACCTCACTATGCTCCTCTTAACATTGTTTGCAATAGGCAACTTGAGTTGATTCTGTTTTCATCTTCAACTCAGATACCATGCACCCCACAGCTGAGTCAACCCATTATTTTTGTCTGTGGTGCCTCATCTTCCCCACCATTTATTTTCCTCTGAATTTAGGAATCATTTGTCAATGTTTTGAGTGCCTGGCAAGCAGTACTGACGCACAGAATACCATGTGTTACTCGTCTCATTCCCAAAAAAGTGAGCTGCCAAATAAAGAGAGGTAGGATAAAAAATAGGGGACTTTTTTTCCTGTGGATTTGCTGGCTTTCAGAATGGTAGGATATTCCTTTGTGACTGTGCTAAGTAGCGGGGTATTTAAGATTTCAGAATATGTTGGGCTCAGCAGGAAATTGGACGGAAATCGGAGGAAATTGAATCTCTCCCTGGGACAAAATTTTCAAAATTTCAACACCGCATTTCAACCACTATGATTCCTGAAAACATCAGTAGATCTAAATCAATCAATCAATCAATATGTCACCCCTTTTGAATAGAAAAATATATCATGTTTAAAAAAATCACAAATGCATATGTGTAAAAAAGAAAGTGCCCTGTAAAATTATGATGAGCCCCATCCAAAAATAAAAAAAAAGATGTCTATAATTTCAATTTCAATTTATCCCAGTCTTCACATTGTGAACCCCCAACTTAGATGCACACTTCAACCTTTTGAATTTCATTTAGACTTAAGTGAAATATTGTAGTGTACTGTCTGCCTTGTCAGTTCCTGTCTCTGTGCTCATTCCCACTTCAGAATCAAGGTTGTGGTAAAGGTAAACAGAGGCATTGTTTTCAATGAATACAAAACTTTCAGGCCTATAGGACATAATATACAGTATGTGTTTATTGTTCCTCATCTGTCTCTTAACTGTAAAAGTAAACTGATTGATCCAATCCAAAAACTGGTATGTTGTAATCAAAGGTGCCTCTACGTACTTCAGAAACTCATAATATTATTAATATTATAATAACTGTAGAAACATCTCCTTAAAGAAGCAACTTATTTCGCCTCTTATACTCAACTTCTTCAACCAAACCTAGATGTATAAATCGTGTCTTGTCTTAACCTGACATTGTATTTTCTGGTTCTATCTTGCCTCTCTCTGATCCAGACCCAGGACTGACATATTATGCATATCATTGCTTTAGTTCTGCTGAAATTACATGACAGTTACTGTCAAAACCCCCCTTCAGAATACACACACAGATATGTCCAGTCTAGACAGGTGAGCTCAAGTTGTGCCCTAGTATGTACCTAAACACACCTGAAGCCAGATTTTAAAACATGACATAACTTTCAGTGACCACTGAATCAAAAACCACACTGACCACTAAACTGGAAATACCCCACACTCTTGCTCCAGTGTCTGCAGACAGTGCTCATAATGGAACGGATGTGGTGAGAGGGGACAGAAATTTTGAACTACATAAACTTTGACTTATATATATTCATGGCTTAAGCCCAATAGAAAGCCCTCAGTGTCCATGCTGGTGCCTGTGGTGCTTTAGGAATCACAAGACCACAGATAGCTAATGCTTCTTTATTAAAGCTGCACTAAGTGAGGGCAGATTAGAGGGAAGGGACCCAGAGGAATGGACCACCACAGTTCCTGTGCCGAGTATATGTGTCGCCCATGTGTGTCACTGAATGTGTGTTTGTGGGAAAAGGAAAATATGTCTTTGCGAGGTGTGGAGTGAGTTATATATAGGCATTTAGTGAAGGTTGCTGCGCTTGTGGTTTTTCTAGGACAGGGCAAATCAGGTAAAGGATGTTGGGATATAGGACAGGCAATATTTAGAGGTTATCTATCTGAGATGTTTCACCCCGAGGGAACTTCAACAAACAAAAGGAACTTGTAGCCTCCAGGAATTTTCTCTCCTCATTTTGTTGATTCAAGTCAATAGGCTTCCCCACTGTTTCATTTCTTTTTAATTAAGTTCAGTGCAATTCATCTACAGTTTAGATTTTTTTCATAAGGGAAATTTAGTTTGTGTACAAAACAAACTCACAATTCATCTGATATGCAAACAGTTGATAAGACCAGAAAGGGAGCAAAGAGGTCTTTATTGTGCAAATTAATCAAACAAAATCAGGCCAATTAATTAAAAAAGTGCAAACAAATACTTGAGTGTAACAGGCAACATCATTACAAGTAGGATTTAGCAGTATAATTAAGATAAGAGAGGAGAGGTGTTTAAATGTGCTAAGGTGAGCTTGGAAAGGAAGGTTGGCCGACATAATCTAAGGAGTCAGGAGTGGAGCACGAATTGTATTAGCAGGCCAAAATCATAGCTATGATGCAGGGACATGGTAGGGCTGGTACAACATGGCCAGGGGAGTTTAGTCCCGGGAATAGGACAACCTCGGTATTAAGGTAACTTCACCAGGGAAGAGAAATATAGTTGCAGAGAGTATAGAGAGGAAGAAGCTCAGTTAGTCAGCTTTTCTAATCTGCTTGGTTCAGCTGTTGACTGGACTCCTCCTCCTCCAGAGATACTAAAAGGAAGGAATAGTGGGTCAAAATCAGACTTTATTCCCTAATATAAAAACAATTAAAACAAACACTAGTTAAATACAGTGTTACCACAGTTCAGTTCAAAAGCCCTCGTCAAAGTCCAGCCCCGGGAGCCGGGAGAAGATGGAAGGGTGTGCCAGGCAGAAGGCTGCTTTCCTGACCAGACCACACAGAAGTGCTAATGAGATATTTTTTGCTGTAGGGAGATGACCAAACTGCAGAAAAGCTGTTTAGATGACTGGTAATAGAAGTGATCAGACTGACAGATGGTAGGCAATGTCACGTCTGCCTCATCTAGAAAATGCTCATTTTCAGCGATTCATACTGCAGTGGCAGTCTGTCTTAACTGCCAGACATTTTTCTTTTTTTTAAGTTTTCAAACAGTTTGATGATTGCAGAAGTTAATGTCTCTGACCTGAAATAATTTACCTTCTTCTATGGGTGTAAAGAGGTGCTGCTATGTGTATGTATATCTATTCAGCATAGGGTTAGGGTTAGGGTTAGGGTTTGTACATGTATTTGTATATGGATAAAAAACTGATATGGATGTGATCTACAGGTCTGAGATATAAAAAATGATAAATAAATAAATAGATAAATACCAGAAATTCCTAGTTGTCTTGCAATCAGCCTTGCTATTATTTTTTATTCCTTAAGTTTATGGTATTACAATGGCCTATCAATAATGAAGTTTTTAAATCCAAATCTAAAAAACAGTAGCCTAATAGATGTTATGTTGTAGGTCTGAGCCAAATACACCCAGTCCTAATAACCATGTTCATACTCGGAATCGGAGACGATGGTCCAGGTGGGGAGCGGGGGATACGGAACAGAAAACACAGGCAGCTGTTTTGATTCAGCACTAATAGGAAGCAGAAAACATAACACCAGCTTGTTTTGTAGCGGAACTGCACACAGCTGACACTAATAAATATAGATGTGGACAAGCAGGTATCCCTAAAGAAACACCTTTTTCAGGTCTATCATCAGAGTTTGTGCATTCAGCTCAGAGTTGGACATAATTAATGCATACTGGAGAAACAGTGTAGTAAACACAGAGCATACAGACAATACTGCTCCATCCATCAGTACGTAATTACCCAGTCATATTCATTTTTGCTCCTTCCTTTCCATATTTAGTTAAACTGATTTTTATTCTATAGGATACATTGATTTGAAAGGCAGTCAGCTGGTCATAAATACTCATGCCTGCATAGATCATTAATGTTATCCCGTCTAGCTGCTCCTTTCCTGATAACAGATACTAAACCCATACTAGTCGGACAGCAGACGTAGTTGAAAAAACACATTATTTTAACAGATGGTTGGATTTCATGACTATCCAGCTCATCCCTATTATGTAGCCATTAGCATAGGCTTTTAGAAACACAGCCACAAACAGCCATAGCCAGAAACAATTGCAGTCACGGGGTGTGCAGCCGTATATATACAGCTGCACATATACAGCTATATATGGTACAATGAGGTGTGCTGTATAGGATGGTGCTTAAGATGTTTGCAGAGCCATCTTGAAGTCACATCTGCCGTGCACAGCGAACCAGTGTATGGAGGACAGGATAGGTATATTATGGTCATATTTTCTTGTTTTGGTTAAGACTCTGGCATTTTGTATGACTTAAACTTAACAATATTACAAGGAATGGTACAAGGCAGTCAAAGCAGTGGTCTTGTTGTGCAACTCCATCAAGAGAGTGGGAATGTGGTGAATATAGTGCCAGGATTTTTGATAATAGGACTTCAACATCTCTGTTTTGTTGGCATTGAACAGGTAATTTGATGTCATCCAACATTTGACTTTGGAAAAATACACATCTAACTTTAGGAATTACGAATGATCAAACAGTTTAACAGTAATATAGAGTTTAGTCTCATCAGCATTTCAATGAAAATTGACACCAAATTTATGAACAACAGCAAATGCATAGAGATAAGAAACATGACCAGAAGAGAGGTGCACCAAAGTTCAAATTAAAACATTCTTCCACAACATACTGTTGTGCAACATGCAGTGCATTCTTTCTAGTAGAGTCCTAAACCATGATCCTCGAGCACCAATGTAATTTTCTAGGCAGTTTAAGAGTAAATGATGATCTACTATATTAAAAGATGTTCTCGGCAAGAAACATAGACGAGCACATAATGAATCATAAGAATCATATCAGGAAAGTTTTGACTACTTTTGTGAGTGTGGTTTTAGGAGAAAAGCAGCCCAGGTGGCACCACACCTTCAAAAGTGGTGGGATGAAATTTGATAAAGCCATTCATTCCATTTTTGATCCGTGATCAGTGATCTCATGTACAGTACTTGCTATTTAGGGACACCATCTTTCTCTGTTCACCATATTATGGGATAAAATCAAAATTAATATGCCTTAATTGACATGAGTTCACATAATATAGGCATGCATATTGGTATGCTAGTCAAAGTACAAAACCGATTCCAGATCAAATATACCTAGATTTATGGTTTAACAGGCTGTATAGGCTGTAAAACCTTTAAACCTTTAAAATCCTTTGAACCACCCTCCATAGGTCGTTTGTTGCTACCCTGTAAAATGACCGACAGGATCATTTCCAACATTACTGCCCACACCGGCAGAAAGCAACGTAGTAGAAAGAGCCAGACAGTCCGAGTAGGGAGGGGGTCCAGGTGGTGAATGGGTCGACAAAACACAGGACTTTAACATGGGAGACCTGTGTTCGAGTCCCGAGTGAAGCCAGACCGGTGTTCGTTTCCAGTGTTAAGGTTTCACTTTCAGTTTCGTTCTGTTCATCTCTGCGTTTAGTATTGTGACCATGACGATGAAGGTCATAGATATGCTTCGAAGTCTTTTAGAACATTAGAAAACATGCATCCTATTGCTAAAAGTACATCCTGTTTGATCAAGGCCCAAGGTGTTCCTGTCCAACTTTCCAACCAAAACTGACCTTAGAGTATTTTGTGTGGAGAGAGAGAGAGAGAGAGAGAGAGAGACAGACAGAGAGAGAGAGAGAGTGTGTGTGTGTGTGTTTGTTTCTTCACCCACACAGAGGGGCAATTCAAATTTCTTTTGACTCCCAGAAACCTGGTACAGATCTTGTTCACAGCCTAACCTTCGACTGGATCATAGAATGCAGGAGTCATAGCTGCTTAGCACTCTGTTTTTCACATGCTGCTTTGTTTACCACACTGGCCGCAGCTCTCAGTATAAAGTGAGCAACTTCAAAGAGCCTGAAAGCCAGTAAAAGTACCCATTTCACCCTGGATTTGACATTAAACTTGTTGCCTGTCTGCCTTTAATATGCATTTGTAAATTTTTGCTCGGTTTCTGCTTTGTGGATTCGTGTAATGATAAGACTTCTTCCAAATTTCCTTCCCTTTGTTTGTCTTAGAGGGAAGTCTATTTAATATGTATCTGGTCATGCCAAAAAGACCCCTACTGTTCGGCTAATTCCTAGTTCCTGTCAAGTTGTTGGTGTGATCATCCCTCGGCCTTGAAAAGCATAAAAGAAAGCATTTGCAGCCTTCCTCGGGAATACATCAATATGATAAGGAGGAGATGCAAATCAGAAAATCCACTCAGGAGGCAAAAGTGAGACAAAACCCAAGTGATATGCAAAGTTCAAATGAAGACACTTGTTAAACACAAAATGGAAATTCTTTACTAAACCTGTATTTGTTGGTTTATTGCAGAGCAGCAAACATTTCTAGTCTGAGAGTACAATTTTGATTTCTCAGTATATGTATATGTAACAGCACCTCAGCCACAGAATTCACAGGATTCTAAAAGCTGGTGTTGAGCTACCCTTTAGAGAAAACTGACATTAGCAAGGCTGAAGAGTTTATACTCCTCACTAGAATGTAGGACTTTGCCTAGAACTTTTAACATTTCTTTAAAAAAAAAACAAAAAACACTAATCTAAATGTGGGTAAATTATTCTGTGGGAAACACTGCTTCTGAAATGATTTGGTAGCTTTATGCACCCTAATAGCACCCATTTCTTTGTTAAATGATATGCTAAAAATAAGCTGAGATGTGCATTTTGTTTTGTGCTGCTGCTTGGAACTCTCAATTTGATTTCATTGTTTCACCTCCCTGCCACTTTCCTGTAGAGGGCACTTGAGCTGCCAACAATTGCCTGTTCAACAGTTAGCTTACAATTTTAGTTTGTGCACAGTCATTTAAGTACACTTTCGCTGATCAACTAGAGCAAAGATGTGGCTGTGATTTTCTGAAGTGTGCTTGATGCCAGCCTAAGAGGAGTCTGTCAGAGTCTGTTGACTGCAAATTGTGAAGGCAAAGCCAATATTAGCTGTGTGCACTGCATTTTGAGTCATTCAACATTTGAGTCCTTTGAGAACAAAAACATTTCAGGAAAACATGCTTGCCTTCATGTAATGGTTCTGAGGAGTTTAGCTCAAATACCTTCTGGCTATGAGGGTTATTGCACAGTAGGGCATGTTTTAATTTCACTGAGGCTTGTCTGCCCTTAGGAGGCTGAATCCTGTGCAAAAATGGTAATGGTAGACACATAGAAGAGAAGAAATCAAAGTATGTGTCAGAATTAAACAAGGACACACAGTGTCATAATTGTGAAGCATCCATCGCAGTTCAGCAGTACTGCACACCGAATAGTAATCCTCAGCATCTTGTGTGTCATGCCTGCCAATGGCCAATAGGGGAAATAAGGTAATCATGAGCGAGTGCATGAATGAATATGTGAGTTATTTTCTGGATACATGAGGTGCTTTTTGTTTAAAAAACAGAACTCACTCCTGCTTGTGGCATCTGCTTAAGAGAAGTCATTCTGAATCACATTAGTCCTGCCAGAAAGAGGGGCACAGATAACAAGGACCCACAAGGGTCCTTGTTATCTGTGCCCCTTGTGCTTAAATCGACATGCACAAAGAAATGTTGAAAAATGACCTCCCAGAGTGTGCAGTAGTCAGAACATACTCATTTACCACGCTAAAGATTAACACCAGGAACCAAAATTGCAGAATTTCTGGATTTTATCCATCTTCTTCCGATGAATGACATCAGGTGCCAAGGAAATAAATAAATAAAGATGAATAAATAAATAAATAAATTCTTTCCCTACAATGTATCTCCAGATCATTACAAGAGATGGCTCTTCCTCTCCTTTTAGGCAGACTACCCGCAGTTAAAGAATACTATTTCAGGACAAAAATAACATGAAAAGATAGGAAACAACCTTGTGACCTTGAATTTACTCAAAACCTTGATCTTTGTGCATGAAAATCTCGGTTAAGAAAGTAAATGTGAACTGTATTTTCTTCCTTACTATAGCTACTATTTATTTGGCCTTGAGGAAGGCATGCACTCTGCTTAGCTTCAGTGGATCTGTTCAGTCACCAGGAGTGAAAGACTCCTTGGTTAGCATGCTTACCTACTGAAGTGCCAAATAGAATATATTTATTTTCAACTCGGCACTGCTTTTGAATTGCAGCTGCTACATACTTAAAACCCAATAAGTGTTCAAACATTCTGTCTACCTCTCCAGGATGTTTTCATAAAGACTGTGTGATTATACTGTAAGGGGCTTACATTTATGTATACTTTAATTAATGCATCAGTTTTGTCTACTAGGAATTTCAGATATTATTGTGTGATGTTTGATCACAGTTTTTTTCCCTGAATCTAAATACCATATTCAGCAAAGCATGAATAATGTGCTTTAAAATAAGTAGTGTCGTAACGCCCCCCCAACCCCCTCCTTCCCCTCAATACCATACCAGTTTTGGGGGGAAACATATAGAAGTCTTCTCATTGAACTCAGGTTGGTGGGGTTTATTTGAGTTCCACAGTCACTCGCAGAGAGAGAGGGAGAGAGAGAGATTTGTTTGTTCTGGGAAAGGTCTCATTATTTGAATTACTAATTAAACATACGGCCAGTTTTTCTAATTTTCTTGTCCCAGTGGAACCGCAGGCCTGCTCTGCTGATAGACTCTGCAAGGCAGTGTTGGTTTGAATGGGAGTGGATTAAGAATCCCCGTCCTCTGAGCAGGGATGTTGTGTCACTCCACTTTTCCACACAACTGGTTTTCACAAAACACAAATTAGAGAAGCTGAAGTTGGGGTGTAATGGCCAAATATATATACCTTCTAGGGGAAGGTTTTGATTTTCTTCATTTATATTCATACCAGAATATGCAGATTTATCAAAGAATAGAGGTAAAGTGAGAAAGATTTCCCCCAGTCCAAAAAAGTTTAGTGAAGTGTTATGTGGTTGGGCAAGTTGTGTTGTTCATCGCATAAGGTAAAATTCCCTCAAACTACAATAAATTAGGTATTGTAGGCTATTTTCAGACTTTGCAAGCAAATATGTTTAAGTGGGTACTAAACAACATTCAACAAGCATCTTATTCTTAATCAACTGGCATTTACAAATAAATTTGGTGCCTCGCCTGTGATAATGTGTGATGTGGTAAGAAAGTAACTTTGCATCTTTGTCCACGGTGAGAGAAACCACTCGCTGCTAATTAGGGGACCATCTAATAAGTGCATGCATGAGGAAACGAAAATGGATTAAGGCAAAGAAGAAAGGCAAATCCCTATGATGTTGTGTGCTTTACACATAGATATACTTCTAGCAGTATGTACATTATTACTGATGATGTTCTTTTGCACTTAAGCATTTTTTATTTGCTTTCAGTTGATTTTATTTTTCATTATTACTTGACCTCATTACCCTTGACCCTACTACTAATAATATCTCACTTTTTTTTAACACTATTGTCTTTTATGTGTATTTATGTGTACTCAAAAATCAAAATGTCTAGAGGCATATTATTAACTTATCACCACATACCCAAGATAGGTTGTGTTTGTTTGGTCACCAGTATTTTTAATTGCTTCCTATGGAGTAACATTGCCATATATGCACATTTAAACAATTATTATTTTTGTCCACAGAGAAATAAGCTGCTGTACAAGACAAACACTGAGCGTGCAAAAAAAAAAAGCAAATGCACTTCCTCTACATCTTTATATTGCATGTTCTGCATTAACAATGGTAGTAATAATGGGTGTGGGTTGTTTAGACTCACACCCTGTGAGTAGCTGCCATGACACGCACGCACACACACACACACACACGCTCGGTGACAGTCTTCAAAGTCGTCTTAGCTCAGCAGGACACCTGTCTTCCCATCACTCAAGATCTTGCTGCTTTTTGTTGAGTCACGTCACCACGCCACTCTCACATTGTGCTGTTCCCTGTGGTCCCATTCCGAGAGACAGTGCTTTTGCTCCTTTCCCAAGAAAAACACCTTGTCCCCAGGGGTTCCCTATCCCCTTTTTCATCTCAACAGTGGGCATGCACACAAGCATGGCTGAACACAACAGCTGGTCTTCACAGCACTGGTCAAGCTGACATGACTCAGAGGGAAGCACAAACATCTTGGATGTCGGAAATGATTGATTTCTCTTTTTATTTTTGTTATTTTTGACTAGTGATTCTTCTCTTAGTTTCTCTCTCC
>OMKZ01056083.1:9171-21383 GCA_900302535.1 Neoniphon sammara
TGATGTAGGGGATCTCGTCCATCCTCAGAAACACTGAATCACTGGGACTCTTCTGACCGTCCGATTTACTGCCTGCAGCAGAACCACACACGCACACACACACACACACACACACACACACACAATTTTGTAAGATTCTGAGTTGTCAGTATGAACAATACTATTAATGTCATTTATACAAACATACATACAGGAGGTGGACGATAAAAGCATTTTTAGAGTGACTCCTGAGCACAAGTGTAGGTGCAGGTCATGCAGCTGTGCAAGTAAGCCCATTGTGATGATTAGTGCTTAGTCACACTGTGGACAATGTGAAGATATGGAGAGGAAGGAATCCGTACAGTGAGAATGCAAATAAATGTCAAATAAAATAAATCATGATCAACATTTAATAAAAGGTGTACAGTCAAAAGACAATAAAAAAAAAAACTTCACAGGCCAAGTGGAAATGCACAGCAGTGGGATCTCATAAAATTCGATCTTTATGGTCAGACCCCAAAAATACAACTGAAAGTCACATTCTCACTGCAATACAAACTAAATGGCAAATTAATATGGACCGAACCCTCTCCTTGAAAAACACCTGACACCAGAAGTGCTAATCTATTTGAAGAGAGACAATATAAATATCACCAGTGTTCACAATTAGCAAGACATATTTCACGGCAGCAAAGGATATTCCACAACATATTTGGAATATAGTGCCCATATTCCTCGTTATGTTCTTCACTGCGGCTCTGGCAGCTGGCTGGAGACTTAATGCTGGTCATGATGCTCCCTCTGCGCTTGTCAGATTACAGGCAGCCTAGACCCTGCAACCAGGAGACTATTTTTAGACGGCTAATAAGAATTCATTTGAGGCGGTGCCTTCAGTCGAAACAATATGTTCGGCAAACAACACTGCCAAGCCAGAAAAATGGGAAGAAAAGTGAGCGAAATGATTAATTACCTCAAAGTTATGTTGAATAGTCTAATCATACAAAAACTGTGTCTCCGGTATCTATGTTATTTATGACAATTTGTGAACTATTCGGTGTTTGCAGTGGGTTACAATTGTCTTCAGCTACAGGCACTGTAAGTGTCTTCTATTGTATCAAATTAATATTTCAGGCTTCAACATGGTAAGGCCTTCTTCTCCTGGGCCGCCTCTCTCAGCCACGCTTCTGATACCATATTCCTCTTTGCACAGAGAAGTCACTCCATGATCTATCTCTGACCCAAAAGCACCATCTAGATGCATTTCAATTTCACAAGCGGTGGCTAGCTGTCATATCTGGTCCAGTGAAACAAATCTGGGCCATGCAATATTTATCTTACACACTATCTACAAAAGCAAAAGTGTCGCAAACCCAGATGAAGAGCAATTGTTCCCATGCCTTTACATCAGAATGGATTGATGCCCTTCGTAGATACAATTATGAAGAGGATGAAAAAGAGTGCTTGGCTCAGATTTGGGTATTGTAATGTTTTTAATAAAATGCTGAAGCCACTTCTAGCCAGTTTTTATGCACTTAATGATATTCAGATTCAAAATCCAGGAGCTATGATATAACCAGACCCTAGAGATTTTAGGATTTATTTATGTCTTTCACAATGATGTAATCTATGACCTCTTTCAACTTCCATTAGCAACCAGTAGGAACTGCATCGCCAGATCACGACTCCTGTTTGCTTGACTTGCAGTGACCTGTAACACGCAAAGTCAAATTTTAAAATAGAGATGAGTGAACTGACTAATTAGAGCAAAGATCCAACAAAACGCCTCGTGTTACTGCATATCACAGTGCAAAATTCTCTAATAATGATACAACTTGAACATGTTTGGCTTGAGAACAAGGTTTTGTGGCCTTCATGGCTGAAATGTTTTGTGATGCCGATTAGATGGGAAGGTTTCCAAAACTGAACATGGACTGGACAGTGAATTTTAAACATCACAGACCTCGGCATCTGGGGAAGAAATTGTTGAGTCATTGTTAATCATCAAATCCCCTGCGGCTATATTATGGTCATTTTGTGCTATGCGGGAGTAAAAATCATACTTGTTATACTTCTTACCATAAATTAGAAGGTCAGACTCTTTGAACAGATGCCTTTGATTAAACCTTTTAGCTCACATAACATATCTCTACCTATCAAGTTAGTCTGGCAGCACTAGAACTTTCAGCTCCAAATAAAAGCAACAACTCATACTTGGAAAAAGTTGGCAAGACGAATTGTAAGAGAAGTTATGAAACAGTAATGTGCTTCAAAATGACAGTAAAAACAAGCTCATGATAGTCAACAGGCAACAGCTGGGGAGAAGTAACCGTTAGTTATGTAATTACTGTTATTCGGGATTTAATTGTGCCATTACACTAAGGGTGTGCTATATCACCTATTACAGCAGGATGGTGAAATACGCTTGTGTTTTCTGCAAAGTTTCTCGTCTTTATCACTGAAAATGTTACACTCTTTATATCAGTGTCTCACTGTTGCTCGTTCACAAAGTAATGATAATCCAGCATTTGTATAGTTATCTCCAACGGTCTGCAGACAATGACATCTTTTTGTTCCAGCTCTTTTTTGATTATACTCTTCACTCTACATGTGGAATCGTTTCCCAATACATAGGATCTGATGTAAGCATCCTGCTGAGTCATTTTTGATGTGTTTGAGATGTAGAAGCCTAACTTGGATGTCATTTAATATGGCTGGGTATGTGACTGGAGTTATCACAGTAATTGAATTGGGCCCTCAACACCTCCAGAACGCTCAACAGCAAGTCTTTGCATCTCAGGGCCAACTCTCCACACTCATCTACCTCTCTGTAAATACACTTATGTTTACAGTTAGTTTATAACATTACACCCAATAATTCATTACTTCACTGCTGGTTGAACAACAATTATACTAAGAGTTGAGAGTGGTGTATATACCCATTTCTGCTACCACAGGAAGACCACAACATGCTTCATAACTCTAATCTTAGTCACAAGATAGGTTTCCAAAAGCCAAGCTGCTCCTTTTACCCTGATTCAGAAGATATTTTTGTGGCCCACCAAAATCCCTATCTGCAGATCCATTGCACCCAAACTTCCACAGGGCATGCACTGGTTTTCCACCCTCGCCTTTCAGCTTTGGCTGCTTGCTCAAGGCATCTCAGCTTCTTCCATTCCCGTGCCTCATCCACGCCATCTGAGCACCACAGAGTACATAAACTGCTGGCTGTTGGACCACAGTGCTACGTCAGGACTAGTACTATCTTCACTGTGCTTTCACTTCACAGTCCTTAGCTTTTCTTACAGTGAGTAGCCTAACTTTTGCCTACTCAATTATAAATATTTCCTGACTTGTTCACCTTCACGTACAGAACCAATTTGATGCATAGCGTGCTCTCTCCTAAGAGTTCATTTCTGTTCATTCACAATCAGCTGCTGCTTCTAGGAACTTCAGTACTTTATTAGGTACCCAAGTGAATTGTCTTGAACTTCACAACACTGTAACCGTGATTTTAATGTTAATGTAGACATTACTTCAAATAATTTTGCTACTGAAGTTTTAAATTTTACTGAGTGACCCATTATGTGTCTGATTCTACACACAACCACGCTCATAGTTTTTTATAAACTCCTTGATTCATTGTTTTGGGTGTCTTTGCAATATTATACAAAGTAAAACTAAATGTACTAATGTTCTGTCAGTGAATGACAACGGGGAATAGCCGCAAAATGACCTGAATCCTCTGTAACACCTTATGAAAGTGTCCCTAATTTGGCTCATTTTTTTTTCTTTTTTTCCCCAGCTATATTTATGTTTAATTTGAATGAACTGTCATAAAATATGATGATATCCCTATTATAAACCGGAAAGAGTTGGATTAAAGGTAAAAAGGGCTGAGAAGTCAACTGCAACAGCTGTTCAACTGCAAGTTAAAAGCTTGTCAAAATCACGTCACTCATTGTAATTGTTATGTGCAGCTTGAACAGTGAGTGCCAGAGATAGAAACAGGGCACTGAGACAAGGAAAGAGAAGAGGATTAATTATTTGAGTGAGGGAGATGGATGATTATAAGCGTGAGAGAAGCAGTGTGAGTCTGGATATGAAGGACAACAAATTACTAGTGCCAATCAAAATGAAACTCCAGGGTAGTATGTTCCTCCACGTTATACCTTATGCAGTATCAGGTCGCTATTGAGCGATACAAAGCATGCACTTCCACACAGATGCGATCACAGTATATAAATATGTTGGGCCATGTGCCCATTATTTCAGCTACCATGGCACATAGAAAAAGTTTCAGAGAGGGCTGACCTTTACAGCATGTATGGTTGAAGGCTCAATAATGGAGACTGATAAACTTACCTTTTGTTGTAATCAACAGCTATCATCAACTAGGGCATGTCCTGATTAGCTCACCTGTGGGCTCTTTCATGGCCCTGCTGGATTGCATTGCACTTCCTACAGCCCTTTTGGGTTTTACAATGTGTCACTATCTACAAATCTGTTTCATCTGAGTGTGGCAGGTGAGAGGTCAGTGCATCCATTATGGTCTGAAATATGGATGCGAAATAATAGCATGTACAAATTGGCATTGCTATTATATGATTCACAATTCACAAGTCAGAACACCAAGTAAAATTCAACATGATATGATTAGTTTCACTCAAAGCTTTCATTCTTATTGTAATGCCATAATCTGGAATAGGGATGCTGAGAATTGGAGTACCTCATAAATAGGCAAACAGCTACACAAAACAAAATGGCCAAGGTACAATAATAGTTCCCTCATCTCAAAAGAATAGCTCCAAAGCATTATGGTAATTCACTAATGAGATCAGTTCCAAAATGAGTCTATAGCACAGCTGTCCTGAATTATTTTCCCCTCCCTCTCTGTTTCTACAGTAAGAGAAGGGGGGAAAAAAGCACAACAAGTTATGGCAGTGTGCCACAACATCACCTTGCAACACTTTAACACCACCTCTCATAGTTGGATGGCTATCTGTCATGCTTGGAACCAGGCTGCAGGAAATGTAGCCGTGTAGAAAAAAAAAATCTGTGAAGGGCTGTGAGCAGAGAGCGGTTGCCATGGTGATGCAGTGGCAGACGGGCCGGGAGAGCTGGATGTTGGTTTCTGTGGGCCACAGGACGTCAGACGGGGCGTGGAATAGCCAGGGATGTAATGAACGCTGTGAGGTGTGTTGATGAGCCAGCCGAAGGGCCTAACTGCTGCACCCAGGCCTGGGAATTTGGGGAAGAGTGAGCCTCAATCCCTGAAATCCCAGGATAAAGAGAGCTGTGTTCAACAACCGGGACAGGATTGCATTCACTGAGCATGGATTTTACAGGCGGCTCTTCATATGCAGATGAATGTGTTTAATTGTTGCAGCCCCTAATTCCTAATGTATGAGAGGAAAGAGGAACCGCATCCGAAGACGTGTATTCAAATGAAATATTCAAGGCTCATAATGAAATATTCTGTCAGTTTGGAGTTTCTATGGGCCACTCTGAGAGTGGAACTGCTTTTAAGAAGAGAGCCAGGGTGCTTTAATGAGCCTCTAGGCAGCTTCATCCAGCCATCTAGACTCTGTTTGTTTAGTGGCCCTTAGTCTCTGTCTGTTGTGGACGTTCAGAGCAGGAAGATGGACCGGACACGGCATTAATGGCTTGTTGTAACGTGCCCCATTTCTGTCTTTACAGCATACAGCATGATCATCTGATATTTTTGTAGTCAACTTCCTCATCTTTATCTGTGTCTCTAATGTGCTCAACCGCGAGGATAAGCATGTCTTGTGGGACACATGGCATGCTGAAGTAGTCAAAAGAAATCTGAATTGGATTTTTCATTACTGGGCTTTTTTTAAATCCTCATCATTATTTGGCTATTTGGTCTGTAGTGAGTGCAATAGCATAAACCATTTTGGAAAAGTTGGGCATCTATAATCATGAGGGCACAAGTTTAATGTATTGCTTTAGTGGTGAACTGTGTTTATGCAGTTCTTGGTTAATGAACACATGAGGAAGATGAGAATGGCATATTTTATGTCTGAAACATATTTTCCAATAATAGTGGGATAGGAATTGATTTCCATTAAATTTAATAAAACTTGGGCAAATGTACTCACTAATATTTTTTTTTACTGTTATTAATAGGCACTATATAGATTTCTTAATTAGAGAAACACGGTGTAAGTTAATTGTGCTGAGGAAAAGAGCTGAAGTGCCAAATTATTCCACAATGCAGTGGCCTATCCAGTAAAAACAAAAGACATTTTAAAGGTTGGAAATGTAATCAGAAAGGCACAAAAAAGAATTTAATAACAGTGGCCTTGACTGAATCCTGAGGTGAAAATGTGGAGAGGCAGGGCAATTCTATACTCTGCAGAGGTGCTTGTCAATGTTGGCTATGAAACATTTCCTGTAGACTGTCTGTAGGCTTACTCATGAAGCAAACCAAAATTTGATCATGCAGTGTTTTTTTTTTTCTTAAACAAAAGCACTGATACCACCTTCCTTTCCAAACCATTTGATGCAGTAAATCTACACATAATCACCATTTTACTCACTTCCATTGTAATCTCACAGGTGTTTTATTTTGTGGAATCACTGTGAGAATAGAAATACCTGTCCTTGAGAACAAGCAAATGACAAAGGAGGCTGGTAAGTGTTGTTAGTTGTGCGCCTGCTCCTCAGTTACTTGATCAGAAGAAACCTAGCATACACTTTGTGTTGTTAAGTTCAAATACCAATGCATTTGTTATGACAAACAGCAACCTGCTCAGAGGATGAGCCTGTGTTTTACTCAAGAAAATAGCTGGTGCTCTTGAAGAAAAAAGGGTTGAGATCTTCAAATACATATGTAAACAAATTTCACGCACTCAAGCGTGGAGCAGGAGAAGGAACCATGCATAAATTATAATAAAAAGCTTTGATTTTTTTAGCACAGCCAGTTACTTTAACAAAGATTAAGAAACCAACCAGTACCAACCTTCAAAGATCTTCATTAGGGTTCAAGATGGAAGCAGGTGCCTCAGTTCAAACATTTGTACATCAAACAGGAAGTGTGTCTAACTGACTATTGGGACAACAGGTGGATGACAATGGATGCAAGGACTGAAAAGACATGGATGCACCCACCTAAGATATATAAACATAAAGTGCCATTAGTTTGAATATTACAGATTAAATGATATATCATTGCATAATGCTCTAAATGCTGTGGAATTTGACAAAATATTATTCATAAGAAACATCCAAAATACAACATGAATATTCTCTGTCTTCAACAAGCAATTTGAACAAACAATGAGACACACTGAGAAAATTAAGGAGACGGCATATCAAATTGCACTGGCACATAATTTCACTTTTAGATTACTGGATAGAAGCTATTGTTTCCTGGGGTTTGTGCATTGACAAATTCCCGGCTTTTAGCCAAGAAAACTCTTCAAACAAACTTCAAACAAAAGTGGGAATCTATTCCAAATAAACGTTCAATGGATTTTATGCTGTTCCTCATTGAAGAAGGTACAAGACAAAGAGGAGCTGAAAGGGCAGCTGGAAACCCTCTAGACTTCCTTGTACATCAAAAGTGCAGAATGACTTCCTTTTGAAGATAAACTTACAGCTGTTTTACACAAATTGGAAAATAGAGTCAAAGAGATGAAATTGCGCAAACTCAAGAGGGACAATGAGGATTAGTCTGTACAGAACAAATATGTTTTCTTATGTCTGGAGAATACAGTAAGCCAATGGTGTTTTGTTATATATTTTACCTTTATTGATTGGCTCTAATATATAGTAATTTGTGATAAAAATGTGTATGTGCAAAAGTTCTAACCCAAGATGTGTAAATATCACTTTAGTTGTCAACCCTGCCTTCATAGTTTGCGGTCCTGTACCAAACACTTTGATATTCCTGTCCTCCTGATAGTACTCTTTGTATTTACTGTTCACCTCCCATTTACAAAATATGTTTGATTTATCAGTAACTAAAATTCCTAGAATTCAGCCAGCCTTTGAGTCTTGTGGCATTTTGACATTGAGCACTTAGTTGTTGAATCCAAGTGAGACTAAGCAACTGTGTATAGTACACAGATACATCAAATTGCCCTTGGGGTGAAGTGCTGTCTTTGTACATCAAACTACCACACACATGGTCTATAATTATGTGGTGGTGTGCACAGCGTGAAGACATTTGACACATCTCTGCTTTCATAGCGAGGGCTCTTCTAGATATTTTCAGGAGCTCAGCTTGTCAGTTAAATGATTCAACAGGTCTGAAAAAATTTGATGTTTAGTATCTCAGCGCACCAATTTTATGTCTCAAAACAGCTGGCAAGGGGAGATTTAGTACAATTTGAGTATAATGGAAATGTTGGCAATGTCGGAACTTATGGACAGAGAACGAAGGTGAACCCAGGGTCTGGAGTCTTTGGCCTCACTGTCTGACAAATTGAGGAGATGAGCAAGGACAACCTCCAAGTCAAACTGCTGTTACTTCACTTTGTGTTTCTGGCCGGGTGTTTTGCTTTGGAAATGTACAGGGCTCACATGACGTGCTGAAGGGACTACATCCCCCAGCCAGCCTGGAAGCAGCCTGGGCATTCTCCAGGGGAAGCTGGAGGAAGTTACTGGGGGAAAAGGACGTCCAGTCTACTGTGAAGCCCTTTTGCCACCATGACCCTGACCCAAATAAGAGGTGAGAAAATAAACGAATGAATGGAAAAGTATTTCCTTTTAATTTGTGACCGCTCAATTGGCACAAGCTTTGTTTAAAGTTCCCTGACCTAATTTTGGTGAAAATAAGCTTGCTTGGATATTGAAACCCAAAAACATCAGGACTGTATTATATTATATTCCATTATGAGGTTGCTTTCATGTTAATTTGTTTCAAGTATGAAAATTTTAAAATCTGTAATACAGTGTTGTTTCTATGTTGCAATATCAAACCTAATTAATCAGTGCAGAAAAGAATCTTATTCTATTTATAATGTACTGTAATTAGCCAATCTACATGCACATAATGAAATTAAGAATACTTCCATTGAGAGTTTAGTGATTAAAGATGATTTATTGTTACAAATTTTAAAAATAGAAATAATCAAAAGTAATGCAGTGGATTCCCTGCTTTCCATCCCTAAAAAAATGTTTTTTTCTTTAGAATACTGAAAGTTATCCTTGGCTCCCAGACACTTATTAACAAGTAAGAAAGTGGAGAAAAAGTTTATATATGGCATTCAGTCCTACTTTCCTCTCAGAAAAGAGAACAATGCTAGGTCCTATTATATTTTAAAGAAATCTATCATCTCAGAAAACAAAAATTGAATGCAGACAATTATTGCTACTTAGTAAGTATGTGAGACTTATGCATTTGTAATTAATTTTGTTTCCGCCATAACTGGAATAGTCAGCAAGAAAGATTGCACACAGAGAAACCAGAGTACAAAAATCAGCTATCAAAGTCATTCAGTTATACAAGTCATTGTGAAGTGCTACTGTGCACATCTGGCCAATATATTATTGGGAGCTCAGATGTTACAATGGCTGTGTGAGACTGACTGCACAGTGATGCCTTATTTATTTGTGGCTATGAAGTCTTTGCCTTGTGTTCCCCTCCGTCTTTTAGGTTTATCCTTTCTCCTCCAATATTTAAATCCCTCCTTCTTTGCTTTAATAAGAACAACTATGTGGCAGATGGAGCTTTACAATGAGGCATGTGTGGAAATTTAATAGTCCTGAGGTGCAGAATGTTGCATGATGCTTTAATAAGTTAACAAATATTTAATGTGTCCTTCTGAAGAGAGAAAATACATGAATTATGCATATATCCAAACTAGCGTGTCATGCCTGCTGGAAAGTTCACTGTAGCTACAGACAGTGGTTGCATTATCAAACACTTAGACTTTCCCCTGAGACTCTGTAATGATTTAACTTGTTTGGATGTGTGAAAATAGCTGACCAATTATGACCAGGTTATCACGTTATAATATACTGAAAGAATGGAGGTGAAACATCTGGAAAGATGACTCATATGTGTTTGTGTGTGTGTGTGTGTGTGTGTGTGTGTGTGTGTGTGTGTGTGCATACATGCATGATTATGTGCATGCTTGTATGTGTGGGAGTGTTTGTTTGTGTATTAGGGGTGGGAATCACAGATACTTCACAATGTGATGGCACCATGATACATGACCCATGATGACGAGAGTGTCACAACACAGGGAGTCCTGCAATACGTTCAGAGTTGCAAATCTACATTACAATATTTCAGTTTTTTTTAAATAGTTCACTAAAGTCCGGCTTTGTCCTCTGCTCATTGGTTGACCTGTCATGTCACACTGGTATAAGTATGCAACTGAATTCAGGTTCAGGTGGTTGAATGCAGTTTTCACCACCCAGGTAAAGACTGCACAAAGACTGCAAAAGTAAATAATTAAATAAAGAATCCATAGCTTGCATCAGTATATCAGTAACTTACCAAAGAAAAAAAATATTGTGATGCTATGCTGTATCAATTTTCCCCCAGCCCTAGTCTGCATAGTATGAAGTTTGATTATCACTATAATCCTAGAGTCCTTGCAAGGCCTCCCTGGTGCATCCTCTCAAAGCTAGTTTACTTTAAGCTATCATTAGAAGTCTCAGATCATTTTGTATGTTCAAATTTATATGCAAGTGCAATAAACGTGCTCTTGTCTACATGAGCTGTTGGAGCCTGGACCAAAAGGTCAAGTCAAGTTCTATTATATAGGTCCCAAATGAGCCCAAATGGCTTCACAAGGCCCACATATTGAAACAATAAATGGAAACAATACCCAAACCTTAGAACGTCAGCGAGAGCAAGAAAAAACTTAAGGAGAAGTGAAGAAAGGTTACTCTGTGAGGAGTCCCCTTTCCAGGATGGTCAAGTGTACAATGAGAGCAACAGATTAAATGTTAATAACAAAATGGAATATATTGAATTATCACAGTGAGAACATTTGGGATGAATGTACGGATCAATCACCATTGTCCTCATCATTCACATTCACAAAAATAAGCATGAACATGAACGAGCACATGTACGCAGACCAGGAAAACAGGAAACACAAACTGAATTCCCATCAGTAGGAACCTGAACTAATGCTAAGTGACTTGTCAAACCTGACTCTATGAAGACATTGAGTCACTCTCAGTAATTGTGCAAGGCGAAGGTTGGCCAGGTAATAAAGAGAATAAATAGCTTTTAAGCCTGAATTTAAAGACATCAATAGAATTTGCCTCTCTAATTGCAGCAGGGAGACTGTTCCAATGAAAAGTAGCACAGTAAGGAAAAGCTGCAGCTTTTTCTCTCTTTTTGATTGCTGGAACAGGTAAATAGCCAGCGTTTCCAATTGGAGGGCTTGTGGCGGTAAAAATGTGGTGCGAGGCTTAGTAAATCATATGGTGCAAAGCCATGTAATATTTTATATGTTATAAGAACCTTTAAACCACATTTCCCATGAACTGGAAACCAGTGTAGAGAGAACAGGACGAGCGTTATTTGGATGCACCTTTTTATTTGGTCATAATTTGAGCAGCAGGAAACTGCCATAATCAAGCCTCAAAGAAAGATAAGCAAGTTCAAAGGTTTCTGCAACTAACACAGTGATTTATATAGGTCGAATTTTAGCGGCATTGCAAAGATTAAAATGCAGTGATAGCAATGTCTTTGATGTCTAACTCAGACTAGAATATTATGCCAATATTTAGGAAAATTACACTAGCACAGTTTAGAGATGTATTCTCAAACAAATACCATTGTCTTGCTGGCTCAATAATCAGCATCTCTGTTTTGTCAGCATGGAAGAGCAGGAAATCCACTTTAGATAACCATGCCTCCAGGGTTAGGAATTGGGAGCAGTGTTTAATTCAGTGGTAAAATGATCAAGGATGCCAATAGGAACAGGGCAGGGAACATGAATGTTAAGCAGTAGTTCAGTGTTGCAATAGTGTTTACAATATTTGTGTTGATACCACGGCTGCTGCAGATATAATCAGGATTACTGATCAGAAGGCCAGGTCAATTCAACCACTTATAACTTGTTTTACATCAAGAAATGCACATATTAACCCTTTGCATGACTGTCCTGAAATGGGACATGAGATGGGCCTGTTCAAATTAAAAGCATTTTAGCCAGTTATCGCAGCACCATGTGGCCAAACATCACTGTATTTGTTCAGTGGTCATGGGTGGGTGGGGGTGTGGGGGGGGGGGGCTA
>OMKZ01056083.1:21498-37609 GCA_900302535.1 Neoniphon sammara
TTGATAGTGCTGTTTCCAGAGGTTTTTATGAGAAACCACTTTTGTGAAAAGTTAACCATATCTTCCCTTCCTCATGACCAAGCATTCCACAAACTGTTATGGCATTATATCAATCTGTCTGAAAGATATATGCCTTTTAATGAGAGGCCATGCCAGCTGTCCTGCGCCCTTTTAGCCAGTCAGTGTGAGAAGTTAATGTCTGTCTTTCCCCATGACCAAACTTTGTAGTTTTGTATAATTATTTGAATCCATTCAGAAGAAAATATGCCTTTTAGTTAAAAGCTACACCCACCACAATGCCTCGCTACCCCCAAAGGCATCAAAAGTGCTGAGGAAGCCTTGTTAAGAAGATCTGATCTGAAGTGTTACTTGAGTGAATGACAAAGTCAAGTAGAACGGCGTCAGCATAAGTCACAAGATCTGAGAAAAATGTGAGAATTTGTCAGAAAAGTAGGGCATTGAGAGGCAGTGACGTGAAGCTAAATAAAATTATGATCAGTATTACTCTTACTATTCTTATTGAGATTAAGATTAATTAAGTGGAATATTAAGGCCATTTATTAAGTGGAATATTAAGGCAATGCTCCCCCGTGCACAATAACAAAATAGCCAAATGGGACAGTAAATTTCACACTTCGATCTTATAACATGGATTTCTCAACAAGACAACACTCGAGCACTGTTGTCATCTTCAAACCATAACTTGTATCCATAACAGTGAGCAAAAGGAAGCACAACAAAAAAAAATCATAATTTGTTATTCAGAAACACAAACTAGGATTTAACTTTGCTTACATTGCAATTTTGTACTTTATATCAGACCATAGCCAGAAACACTCAAAGACAAATAGGAATATAAGAAATTTCCCTATATGTCTCAAATAATTCACCCATACTTTGCTATATTTTTACCAAAACTAAACCTTACATTGACCCTCTGTTTCCCTTTGTTTGCCGCTCCCCTCTGTCCCTTCATTTCACTCAGAGCTTCATCTGCCTCTTGTGCTCCTGCCTCAGCATTTCAGCAGAGGAGACATAGATGCTGCATCGGAATGAAGACTTCTATTTGACATTGACGCACCTTTGTGGTATTATATGTAAATTGATCGGGATGAAGGCTTAGACCGTTTGATGTGCAAATGGCGATTTTAGGGCACTGCAAATGTGCACACCAGTGCTTTTCTGTTAATTGCCTTCCCTGTGGAAACTTTATTAGAGGGGGAACGGGACAGTGAATGTGAATATAAAGAGAATGGATTTCAGCTACATGAAAAAAGGGCCACTGGAGGACATGATGCTTAAGTGCATTCTACATTATGTAACACTAAATAATATTAGAGGTTATTGTAATGGTAGTCTAAAAAGTCTAAAAATTTCACATGTACTTTCCATGCAAAGGCACTGACAACTTTACAGCAGAAAAAAACAAACATACTGATGTGTCTTACTTTCATTTAAATCAACTTCAGTAAGTCTTCCAGTTGTGGTGTGTAATATCAGGGATTCATTGACATTTGCCCATTCAAAAAGTCAGAATCTACTGCCTCCTGAATGCTGAGGAATCAAATCCTTCACAGGGCAAGTTGCTGTACTGGGGAACTGAATCATTTGCTCTCTTAGCACGCTCACAGCTGCCTGTAGATAAGGCTTTGTCTTGTGTTTTAAGCAGATATTTGACGCAAAGATGGGTGTTTTCTCTGCCTTGGAGGAGTGAGCAGTAAAAGGAGTGCAGAAAAGAAATTGCCAAGGTTGACTAAGGACAGATAAGAGTCACAAATTTATTATAATTAAGCAAGCTGCCCCTGCTCAAGCTGTTGTACTATCTCCTTACATTTTGAAATGAAAAAAAGGAAACGTCTTAGGGACAGGAGCCAGAAAGAATAGCTCGACGTCTCCTGCATTAAAACAAGCAGGAGAGCAAAGTAAGGCAGGAAATAAATAAATATCAACTGTTAAATAATTCAGGGCTAATCCAAAGAAGAGGAGCTCCAGAATGCAGCAGGGCTGATCTTAGTGCTTGGTGTAGCTATATAATAATGACCTGACAAAATAGCATGGAATCATAATGGCGAGTGATATGACTCCGGTTAGAGGACAGTTTTTGGTATCGGTGTACAGTTCTAAACCAGATCACGTATTGAACTGCAAAGGTGTAAAGTAACTAGTTACACCTGCTCCAGTTGTTAAGTAACACCACATTTCTGCATTTACTTGCCACACTTCTTGAATCAGCATTCTGGCATCATCATTTTGAGCCATGCTGACCATATCAAAATAGATAGTTTTTTTTTTTTGCTGACCTTGACACCATAATTGATATTCATTTTGCTTTTGGCCATTCTTATACAGAGGGTCAGCAGCCATGGTAAACATGGCTGCTGTGTAAGAATGTGACATTTAACCTGTTTTGCCTTCATTTGCATGCATTTACCACGCAAATAATTCAAGACTACCTTTGTGTCATTGACACTAATAGCAGATTTTCTTTGTGTGTTGAGGTCACATCATGTTTGCATGCCATATCAGTCATTCAGACCAGTGCTTTTTTTATCCCCCCTCCCATCCATATTTCCCATTATTATTATTATTATTATTATTATTATTATTATTATTATTATTATTATTATTATTATTATTCATTAGGGTTAATTTGTCTTCTTGTAGAAATTATTCATGCATGTGTAATTTGTAGTATTAAATTATTTATTATTAATACTTGATGTAAGACAGGATCTCCATAGGAAAGGAAGAGGAATATGAATTAAATCAGTGCAATACCCAGTCCCTAAATATATTCATGTGCAAAAATGCCATCTCTGTCCCCTAAAATGTGTGTGTGTGTGCTCGTGGTTGTGTGTGTCTGTCCGTGTTGCTAAGTGCATATGCATATGAGGTGTGTATGCACATTCAGTGACAGACCGGCACTCCCATAAAGCAAGGTTTCTGAGGCCTGCAGTGTGGTGGGCTTGGTGATTAATAGGGGGGCAGTGCAGCAGGGCTGCAGAGTGATTAATTGGGCTCAGGACCTCATCTGCAATGTTTTGATGAAAATAAAGAGAGGAAGAAGGGTTGTACCAGGAGAGTGGAGGGGGTGAGCGGCAAGGCGGCAAGGCACTTTAATGAAGCTGGAGCACAAACAACTGTGCCAGGTTGATTATGTGTGTTGGTATACAGTAGGTGTGCCTACAGTATACCAGCAGATATGGTTATTTAAGTGACTATGTGTGGCTGTCTGAGAATGTGTGTGTGCTTGTTTGTGTGTGTGTGTGTGTGTGTTTATCTCCATGGATAGGAAAGAAAGAGAGAAATATAAAAAGTGCATCCTCGTCTGCTAGGTTGCATGTGTGTGTGTGTTTGTGAGAGAGAGACAAAGAAAGAGAGAGAGTAGGCAGGTGTGCACATGTGCACTTGAAATCCAATCATAATGCTCTGTCTTCTGCATGAAATCTTATGACCTGTTTACCACATGGTTTACCACGCTGGTGAATAGCGTCCCCTCGGTCCTGTTGCAGCACTGACGCTGAGCACTGACAACACCACAGAAGGATCCCCACCTCTTCTCTTCACAGATGTAGAAATCATTTAAAAATGCCAAGCACAAAACCACAGTTTACAGTTAAGCTTTGGAAAAAAAAAAAGTTTAATTTAACCTTCCCCGCGGGCAATGGCATTGTGCTCCAGTAGCTTAACTTATTCTGTTCAAATCCTTCGAGGAGTCATGTACACAAAAGAGGCAAATCTGCGGTAGAATGGTTTAGGTGGGGGGGGGGAACATAGAAGATACACCTTGAGAGGGAGCATGAAAACAGCCTTTTCAGATGAGCTGCAATTATCACTCAGCATGTGAAGGGCTGAACTGTGCTCAAGAGGAAAGTCACTCTGCCGTGTTTGCCTGATTGCAAATCAGTTCTTATAAACACCGCAATCACCTTTATAGTCTCCCCCAGACGCTCTGATCCTTAGGAGCTGTAATAAACACTCAGGGGAACGTGAGGTGACATGCATTCAGCTTTTTGCCATAAGAAACAAGTGATACATTTCCACAAATGCTTTTCATTCAATTGCCATTAAAGATTGCCGTATAATTAGTATGTAAGCTGCAGTGTGTCGGTTGGCCTTCTTTATCAAAACAGTTTTTTTGAGCAGGGAGAACGTGCTCCCTCAACTGTTGAAAAGGTTGAGGGAGTCTTCTGAACGTTGAAAAACATATGTTACCTACTTCCATAAGTAGTAGTTTGATGTATACCTCATAGTTGTAAGCATACCAGATGACAACAAACTAACCAAAACTAACATACTTGAAACATAACTGGAACTGGTCATGTGAAACTATTTTAAGAATATGTGTCCTGAGTAATTTCTCTTAGTTTTCTTGCCTTCAGCTGAGAGATGTGGCTCCATTGGAAACCTAAAATAAACATATATTTGACAATGAAGCAATCTTGTTGCATTTTTCAGGCCAGTGTCTACTTTTGACCAGTGTGGCCAGTGTGTAAAAGTATCAGCTACAATTTCGGGGGTTTCAAATACTTCTCATCAACTCACATTGTACTTTGATTGACCGCAATTTCAATAGGAACAGGAGCAGCATGATTTCAGCCTTGAAATGCATTGAACAAATATATATAACAATACAGTAAGCATTCTACAACACACTCATTTTATGATTAGACAAGACCTGGAGAGGTTATTAATTCCAAGTCCAAAAATAGACCTTCACAAAACATACACAACATTTTGCATTTGAAATTAAAGGAATTTTGCAGATTCTTGTGTGTGAACCGACAGACAATATGTTGGCTGCTGAAATGACTGTCTCACCTTTCTGGCAAAGAAACATCTACCCAATTTTACCATGGACTGTTGTCGTATCTGCTCAATATTGTTGCAACCGAATGTGACAGGGCTTTCAACTCCACTGCTGTTTTGTTTTTTTCCTTGGGCCAGTACAAGTGCAAAAGAGATGAAGAGAGAGAGAGAGAGAGAGAGAGAGAGAGAGAGGAGGATGAATTCTGTTCTCCGGGTTGCTCTCACTGTATATCTCAAAGAAGCGGGCTTTAAACCCCCTAAAATGGATCCAATTACGGAGAGGGCTTTTGGAGGCGCTTGTGGAACTCTGTGTAATTGTGTAACCCTAATTTTCCTGGCACTGAGGCTCTGACAGAGGTCTGTCATCTCCTCTAAGCCCCTTCTGTCAGGCACGATGCTGAAATGAGATCTCGTCTTAGCTGCAGAAATGCTGAAAGTAATATTATGGACACCAAGAGAACAAAATCATCTTCTTACAGAGAAATCCCTTAGAAAAAGGGCTTTTGCTTCCATATCTCCACTGCCCTCTCAGCTGACATGATGCAGTGAGGAGGGCTGTGTGATATTCATTCACTGTATGTTCTTGCAGATGAGAGGGCACAGACAAAATTCTCCATGTCTCAAGGCATTGAATATCTTAATACAGGTCAGTGATTTTTTTTTTAAATATCCTGGTACAGCAACAATGCAAAGCTCACATCAGCACATTTGTCCTGGAAAAAGTGTTGCAAAAATTAAAAATTAATTGATAGAATCTATGTATGTAACCCAGTCATACAATCATAGACTGTATGACTGCATGCCTGGTGGGACCCCCCACCTCCCTACCCCCTTTGCCTCTCAGACTTCACATGCAACGTCCTCTGGCATGGCACTATAATGGCTCATAAATGTTTTATAGCAGTGCATAATAGTGCAATGACTTCTGGCTATTCCATGTCTGCCTCGGCTATTGCCAGTTCTTTCAGTGGAGCTCACACTGTGATAAAAAGATGTCTGTTGTCCCTTTGAGTTCAGCTGGGCCATTGAAAACTGGCTCGAGCCATGCCCTGAATGAAAATAATCCAGTGAATAGAAGTGAAATGAAGAACAAAGGGACACCAGGCTGTTGTTTTTGTTTTGTTGTACAATGTAAAGTAAAAGGTAAAGTCAAACTGGCTTCATCACTGAATTTTTTTTTCTTCTTCCATCATTGAATAGGGAGCCACTCTCTGGCTGTCATTGATGTTACCTATTCTGATCTGAGTTTCCTGATGAGCATGAACTGTTTTGTATGTAGAGGCTAAAAAAAAATAGATTAAGGGAGGGTGCATGTGTAGGGGGTTGTGGGTGGGGGCTCTGAAATTACTGCAGATAGGAGCAAATCTCCTGCCTTTGATCTTTGCAACCATCAAAGAGATCTGTCCTCCTAAAGTCAGACACCCAACTACATGTGGTGCTGCATTTCATATTCTTTGAGAGAACGCCAAACAGCATCTCTTCATTTCTCTCTTGCTGGTCAGTAATCTCTGCACAGAAATACTGGAAGATTGCCACAGCCTAGATCACAGACCACCAGCCACTAGCACATACGTAGCGATCGAAGCAGTTATTACAAATACAAATGCAAAGTCTGTAGCCTGTCTATAGCCTTCCATGTATGAATAGCAAAAAAAACAAAAAAACAAAAAAAACTCACTTTGGCTTTTTTGTATCATATTTCTGGCAGTAAATTTGTCTAGAAATAATCTAGACATTGTGCTGTAATCCAGTCATTTCATCATGCTCTCATGACTCCTGCACCTTTTATTCATCATGATTACAGTCTACCTAAAATGCTCTGCTGTTGAAATTTCCAGTTGTGTGTATTTAACCTAAAACCCATTTATTATGTTCTTGTTTACGTTCTTTTTTGTTTATTTTCTAGTTTTTCCTTTCTTTTTTTTATGCTGTACCCAGTAATTCTGGCAATTCTGAGGAGGGCACCTGTTGCTGAACAACCCAATTTACTCACAAAGATGAGCTTAATCTTATTTTGTCATCTTGCACCTTTGCTTTCCTTAATTTATTGCACAAGACCCATACTTGTTACTAGGTTCTTCTTTCTAGATACACTGAATATAATAGTGAATTTCTGTTGTTTCACCCTTGACAAAAATTGTTAGGAAAAAAAACCCATTTTGTTTGCTTTCATCTGTCAGAAGGTCTATCAACCAGGTCTGGTGAATTATAGGTTACAATTTTGAATGGGTTATGAGTTACAATTCATTTGTATTTGAGGGACAGGCTAGTGCATTGTGATTGCAAATAGGGTTGGATTTGTCGCTCTGAAAATACAATTTGTATTGATTTCAAAATGCCTGATGATGAAAAGTAAAGATTTATTGTGGACTGAAATTTTGGAAGTAATATGTTACTTATTACTATAAAGTCGTTTTGGTGAAGGGCTGCCAATGTGTCAGGGTACCAAGTTACTCAAAAATAGATCTTCCTCTCAACTTGTGAAAGAAACCTTTTCACCAATTATGTACAGCAAGAATGAAGAGAGCTGTGGGCAGCTGCGATGCAGAAACGTTAACGAAAAGGAGGAGAAACTGAGAACGGAAACAGATGGTTAAATCTAATAAAGCCCCTCAAAATGTACTGAAACAATGCTGATTGTGTCTAGTTGCACTGTAGAAAAGACAATAAAAGGTGGTTGACATGTCTTTTTCTCAAGTATGTGGATATTTAAGACATTTATCTTCATAAAATCAGACCCAAATAACATGCAAAAGGCTGATATAGGTATGAGCCTTACAGAACTTGTCATACGTAACATTTTCTGGCATTAAAAATGTTCCTTGTTTATCCATCTTTGCATAAAAAAGATATTTCTTAGTTCTTTTTAGCTACATGATCTAACAACAATTAACGTGGGGTGGGTGTGACATGCATACAAACATGTTTTAAAAACAATAAAGGTAGCATTAGGCTTGCCAATTCTCATTTCATCCAAACTGCGTATTCATTTAATTCCTACCTGTATCTTCACATCTAATTTCTTTTGTTTCTTTCCTATCAAGTTTTCTCTTACATGATAATTCTAGGGTCTGAGCGATATTTACACTGCTGTGGTTCTGATGCTTGTACTCCCCACTAACAGTTGCTTGATATGAGGGAATTTACTCTACTGTTGTACCCATTATGTGCTATTCAGAAGAAGAATGTCAGCTAAATGACCAAAAATGTAAATGTCTAGTGTGCCTTTATAGATACATGGCATCCTACCTTCTCTATTATTGCATGTTTGAGTGTCATTTACATATGAGATCCCCCTCTAAGTGTGTTTCTAAAGCATGCAGCCTCTTTCCACCACATGACTTTTAAAAGCTTGATGAGGTGAAGTTCCGTGAGGACCTTGAAGGCGCAGTGTGGAATTAATCTTCTTCTGCCAAGTTCTGCCCCTCATGTCAATCTTAATTTAGGCGACTAGCAGCCATCTCTGCCAGTCAATGAAATTTTAATGAGAAAAAGGGTAACTCGTCACCCTAGTGTGACAGGATAAATTGTCGTTTACCACCATGAAGTTCAACATCAACAATGTAGTCTCACTGCACCCGCTCCCCACATTGACCCTGGCTCTGTCTGTGAGATGTATTCAAAGGATGTTTCACTGCTTTCCCAGGATATCGGTCATAGCCTGCTGGTAATCGTATACAGTGCATAGACAGTGATTGCTTGTTTATGCCATAATGGAGGATGAGACAACTAAGTTAAGAGACACTTAAAATTGATCTGGTTGCTGAGCAATTGAAATCCAATCCACTGCAGGGCTCAGTTGGTGGACCGAGTCCTTTAATGTGACAACAGCTGAACCTTGTTGTTTGATTCTCTGTCCTCCACTGGTGTGTTTATACTCTTAAGTCTCATTATAATGAAGACATGCATGTTGGATTGGAGAAAAATATTTAACACCATCAGTTTAGAAAGACTCACTTTTGAGATTTATCTGTTCCTGAAGCTGCGGTGGACAGATCCTGACAGTTTTGTTATATATGACTGCTGTGTATGTGTTTTTGTACATACACTGTGGCTTACATGTGTTGCCAATTGCTAATCGTGAAGTTTCCTACTTGTTTTTTTTTTACTGCCGTTTAACAGATTATTCTTTTATGTGACTGGTTGTTTTATTCTAAAGTTTGTATTTAAACTGATTTCAGTCTGCATAACCCTGATGAAGACCACATGCTGAAACACCCTGTTTCAATGAATAAGTTTCTTCTTTCTCTTTTATCTACGAGTGTGGCTGGAGTACTCGTGTTTCTCATGAGCTGTGTGTGTGTTAACATCACATGCTATGTGATTTCATAAAACCCACTCTGGATAGCACTGGTATCCCTGCGCGATTTATCACAACAATTAATAATGCATATTTATAGAGACTCAAACAAGAATAACAACATCAAATTCTTTCCCTTTGGAGATTCCTTTTATCCCTTTTGTGTCCACTGAAGCTATTACACTGTACTCACACATAAATATCACATGCTGCTTGAGCTTAATGTTGCCATTATTTCGCAGAGTTGCTGCCTGTCTGTTTCGGGTTATATATCCTCAGCTAGCCCATTTTATTGCATTATATTTAATAATAAAAAAATGCAATGAAATCCTTATCATTAATGTATGACTGCTTGCATTTTTGGTCATGATATTATCTTTTTAAGATGAGAGCTCTTTCTGTATGAAATATGGAACATAATGGGTGTTACTGTAAACGGCTAACAGGAAAAATCCTCCTTAAACTCTCATTTCATTACACCATAGGAGCTACTGCTAGAGATTGTTATTGCATTTAGACCTTTGATGCAGGGTTTTGCAGGTTTATACTGCCATGTGCCCCTGCTCCTGCGCACTTCGATGTGCAACAGCTAAGCAGTATCCTGCAGTACCCTTGTTGTTGTTTAATTATTGCCTGATTGAGAAACCAGACCCCAGTGATGTGAAAGGCTTTCACATCTGCCTGCAGTGCAGCGTTGCCCAGGTGAAGGTAGACTCACTCTCTTGGCGTCCATCTCCCCGCAAGTAGAAGTGACAGGTGTCTGCCAATAATGACTAAATCACTGGCTAAAAGAGAATAAATAAATGAAAATTAAATTACCCCCAATGCTCACTGGCGGCATTCATGCAACATTGGAAGCGTGCATGTGGGAATTTGACGTTCAGGAGACATTGATTAATTATGCCACACACAATTAGCCCATCAAATCGAGTGTGTCCTCCTCTCCTGTGGAAAGGTGATGTCAGAATTTTATGGGGCATTAGGCATTAGTGTTCCTTGTATTTTCTCAGAGATCACTGGAAAGTAAGAGTGCCAGTGAAGTGGCATGTTTTGCAGCCAGTTTTTGTATGAAAAGAGGATCCGGAGGCCTTGTGCAGGGTAAAGAGAAGGCTAACTGATCCTTTTAGACCAATGTCAATATTGATTCCCATCACTGTTTGCACTCTCAGCAGGGTCCATGGCCTGCCTGTAATATCTCTGGCATCTCAGTGATTGAGAAAAGAAATGACAGTGAGACAAATGAAAAGTGCAGAGGGAGATGGGGGCTGGTGTTGCTCCTCATTCCAGAATGCAAATCGGCCCCTAATGCATTGCCTCTCAGTTTACCAGACATTCAGAGGATCGCCCTGCAAACATGGTGTTTTCTTGAAAACTCTTTGTCATTGATTTTAGGATTTGGTTGTATACCTTACATGGTGAATGTATATATGAATGAGGAAACGTAGCCTACTTTCTGTAGTATGTTTTGTCTAGAGTGTGAGGTTCTGTTACCCAATGCTTTTGTGCTATGTTATTATTATTATTATTATTATTATTATTATTATTATTATTATTATTATTATTATTATTATTATTATTTGGTTTGGTTTGGTTTGGTTTGATTTTTCGTTTTTGGTAACATTTGTGGCGATGAGCAGTGCACATCATTTTTGCTCTGCACATCCCAGAGGTCATTTTGCAATCAAACTGTGTGGCCAGCAGCGTGACATCTTTTTCCTTTGAGTCTCTTTTGATGAAGTTTGGGTTTCTGGGTCTCTGTAATGGTGTTTTCTTTGTCTGTTGGACCATGGCGGTTATTGCTAGTCATGCTACCTGCCAAAATCCTCTTCTGTATATTCCAAACAAATTGCCGCTGCTGCCACCAGAAATGTAAGACTCATTACTTACTCGGCACCGGAGGATTTTGCTCCACACCAGGTGTTAGAACATGGGCAGGTAGAAAATGTAGAATGTAGAAAAACCTTCATAAACTGACTAATACTGTTACATCATACTGTCTTCGACATTAACAAGTGACAAAATGTTAATTTATTTATATGAAAGTGTCAGAAATTACTACAGTATTTAAAGTAGGCAGTAATTAAAGTAAATTGCCTCCTTGCCTTTGGACCAGTGAAGGTGCTTTCCCTGTGTCTAGGGGGCAAGGACAATCATAGTCTGATTAGAGATTTTGGTGATCACAGTAATAATTCACTTACGGGATTCATTTTGCATTCCTAATTTATATGTATATTTCACTTCAGATGGTCACGGTAAGAAATGGCATTGTTTAAACCTGTTCTCTGCCAATAAGAATGCCATAAAAGAACATTTTAAAGTGTCAAATAAATCACTTTGAGAGTTAATATAAAAATCTGTTCAAGCAGCTTTTGTGCCTTTGCCTTTGATTTTGCAATACCAGACATAAGTGTTCTCTGTTCAGAGATGTGCTGTAAATTCACAGTGATATGAAAATCCTTTAACATTTTTTTATCATTAATTTCTTAGCCGCTGTCTTATCAGGACAACCTTTATCAAGATGACAAGATGTGAGAGGTTTCAGTTTCTGAGACTTTCCAGGAACTTTCCTCCGGCTGGGTAACTTTAATATTTTTGTTGTTGTTCATTTGTCAGCCCTCCTTTCATGTGGTTGTTATGGCAATTCGGAAGAGCACAGTTGGTTGGTACAGGTCATGGTCTGGGAAAGCATTTCCATGACAACCATTTGCCAAGGGTCTGACTCTGAATACAGAAGATAAGTCTGAAATCTGCACACCTTGGTTCTGCATGACAGAGAGTCACTGGAAGGTAAAGGTTGTTTTCTTCCAGAGATCTCAGCACTGTCAGTAAGACTTGACAGAAGTGAACAGATCCAGAAACATCCTGGATGTTCACTCATGCAGCTAAGCTGTCTCTGAATGGCATTAGCCTTTTAACCCAGTTCACTCTGATCAATTTGAAAATTTGCACAGAGCGTGTGTATAGTGTGTGATAACAGCATCATCGTGTAATAAAGGGTACACGGCCCTGGGGGTAAAGTCTGTAGTGCAAATGGTAGCAGTGCTCAAATGAAATACCACCTCACTAGCATCAAACTCAAAATTAGTTTTCTATCTTTGAAAGCGGGCCACACCATGCGGACTTTAAAGTACACTAACACAAAAGGTTAGACAGTGATATAAGAAACCTATCTGTGGCTGGGATGTAAACCAGACCTTCTTTTAGTGCCTGCAGCCTTCCTGTGGTAAACCTATTGATTTCCCCTTAAATATGAGATGTGGATCTCCGCCCTTCTGTATGGTCAAGGATAATGGCTTGAAGAAGTATATAATATTTGCCCAGCACCCTTTGGAGAGCCATGGTAAAAGCCAATGTGCTAATGCATAAGAGCCGGTCAATATGGGTAATCTACACAACGTAACAAGAATAATGTTCTTACTTGCTCAGGTGAACACTGGGTTTTATGGTCAAGCATCTGAATACACGGCTAGTGGACTCACTGCATGGTGTGCCCTTGTACAGATGGCTTGGAGAGACAAGGTCTGTTCAGGTGGGGAACAAAGGGGGAACATTTTTCCATCATGTGATAAATTCTACTCTCATTCCATTATCACACCTTCTCCTTTCAGGGCACTGCTGTAACTCCCTAAAGCCAACACACAAATGCACATGTACATTGCCAAATACATGCACACACACACACACACACACACACACACACACACACACACAGACAAACATGTTTGTCCTTTATTGCATGCAGTGCCAAACATGCTAATCCCCTGATAGAACTAAAGCCAGGCTCTTGTTCATTTTTACCTCTCCAGGCTTTTCTTAAGGTAATTTTATACATTTTAATATCAGACAGACTTTTTTTCTTTTAATGAGTATTGCTGTTGATATTCTGAATATTTTCAGCAAAGGAATCACTGTACAGTAATGTATACATGTTGAGAGCTAAAGATATCTGACCATTTGCAGTAAGCGCTTGAAGGTTTGTTCTGTATTTTATTCCTTTGCCTTGATTTTTTATGGGAGCACAAGGATATTTTCTGAAGGTGTGATGTACTTATTCGTTTGTCTCAGCCTATAGGATGAGCTGATGGCTACATCCAATGATACTAGTCCATACAGTCAAGAGAAGCCAAGCCCAGTCTAATTCCTGTTCACTATTTGCAGTCAGGTCAGTTTTTTTTTTTCCCCTCAATCTTCCAGCTCTCTGCCATTAATTCCTGCACCTGCCTAGAACACATCATTATTTAATGATAGCCACATTGCACTTGGGGCCCTTCTTAACTTAAAGGTGTGAGGATAGACTGAACTGACAGAACCTGTAACCTTTTTTGGAAACTGCCAGAGTTTGCCAAGAAATCACTGTCATTATCGTCACTGTCATTGTTATCAATTGTAACGTTATGGAAATTAATTTTGGATTTCATGTAGATATTAAACCTAACCTAATGTGTAATGTGAACCTAAAATTGGCATATTTGCAGAACCGGTCCTGACCCCCCTGGGGCCCTAAACATAATTCTGCTAAGCAGCCCTCTTACCTGACCCATGAGCCATGTGCCATTTGCCATTGCCACACAGTCACACCTTACACCTTAGTGCTCCCACTACAATCCTCCCTCCTTTAAAGGAATACTCCAACATTTTGGGCAAAATACACTTTTTCTGACTTACCCAGACTAAGACAAGAGGTTCGATACCATTTTCACCTCTGTACGTCCACTGGTTTGGTTCCTAAGTCTATAGTCTTTAGCCTAGCTCTGTTAAAGTGAAAAAATAAACCTTACAGGAACTCTGAAGCTGTCTTTTTTACACAATGTGTATTTGAAATACACATCTTGGACTTAAAAAAAAAAGTAATTTTAGGAGAGGTTAGATGGTAGGAACTATAACCGCTGAACACATGTATCCTTCCATCTACTTAACTATACCTTCAGCGGTCAATCCTGATTTCTGTGAGCAACCACCATGAAGCAAAAACAATGCTCTATGACATGAGCTCATAGAATACATCAGTATATTAGCAGATTATCTGGCAAAACACATTAAAAACAGAACAAAGTTGAATATTACAGTAACAATGGACTGTCCAAATGAAATGTTACCTTTTTTGTCTTTTTTTCTTATTTTCCTCCAATTTTATCATGTTCAGTCCTCAGCATGTACCATTTGTTGCTGCCATCCTCTACTGGAAGGTATCATGTGCCTCCTCTGGAAGCATAGAGTCACCAGTCATTTCTTTTATAGCAAGGAGTTGGACCAACCAATAGGACTTAGTAGTGTAGCGATAAGAACAACCCCCCCTCCACACACACACACACACACCACCACCACCACCAAAATTTGTTTTCACACTCACCAACATGGCCGATTGCATTGGTGGGGCAGGCCAGTGCTGAGAATCGAAGTGTCAGATGAAATCTTGCAGCAGGGAGATGGTGGCACTCAGGTCCCCAGTCACTTTGCGCCAAGCCTCTCAAATCCTTTTCTGTTTGCAGGATATTGGGCAACATGGGTCATGACACATGCACCCTTCTGGAACACCCTGAAATAGCAGCACATATGTCGAACGAGGCTCCCGCTAGAACGTAGTGTGTCTGGCTCCGGCCCAGTCCCATCAGCCCATACAAGTCAAATGCATTTCCTCTGTTTCCCACCGTTTTGATTTGGTTCCATCTGTTCTCACTCGGCAAGGTGCTGGAGACTTTACTGGGCACCCAAGGTTGAGGAAGCATGGAGGCGGGCGCCCTTTGTGAAATACTGGATGTGTGTCTCTGCCAAATATCAACAGCTAGACCAAACCAAACCAAAACAAACTTTATTTATGTAGCACTTTGCACACAATTAAATGTCATGCACCAACAACCTCTACAGTTTCTATATCAATAAATTTGATCATATTTTGGCATAGGAACAACGATTTATGCCTATGGACAGTAACAGAGTACAAAACAACCCTCTATATACCGTTCCTTTGTAGTATAGAACAGAGACTATACCTATATAGTTTTACTCGCGGCACAGTACAGAATCAACACTCTACTCACAGGTGTAGGAACAAACCTCCAAATGAATAGATAAAAAGGATTATAAAGAATAAGATAACCAGCCAGGGGGGTGGGATCTATAGAGAGGCAAAAAGCCTGAATGTCTTACAGGCTCCAGAAAATTTGAATGTAGGGGGAAAAAAAATCAACTTATGCCTTCAAAAATAATTTCTAATTTAGAGATATATCGTGCCAAAAGCAATGCCCTCATTTTAGCATATGACCCCAATGGAATTTCCTTTTCTTTATGCGATTGTTAAACCTTCTTGTTCTGGCGTGTACCCCTCTAAGAGATGATGATGATGGCCCTTTAAAGTTAACAACCCGTGATGCCCTGCAAACAAAATGATTATGAGTGTTTCATCAAAAACACATCAAAGTGACAGGCTTGATGAGTTAGAGTGGGAGTTCAGAATGCCAAGAAATTACATAAATTCAGCTTTGTAAACTGATCGCTGGGTGTGTGCAGACGATATACAAAAAATGTGCTTATCTCTTTTCATAGTGGTGGAGTGGAGGTAATTCTAAGAGTTTTGTCACTTACTGGACCTCTGTGTCAGAGCAGTGTCCAATCAGATGGGATTACAAGCAACATGATGTCAGAGGAGTTCTCCCTTTCGGTCCCGATACATGTTTGTAAGAAACATCTGGCCTTCATCAATGCTCAGGTCCCGGTGAGACTGTCACTTTGCAAACATTCGTGTCACAAAGCAGGAGGCATACACCTGCAGGAATCCAAGTCCTCTTGTCTGTTTAATTCAATTTTGGAATCCATTTTACATGCACAAACATGTACGAAGGAAACCGGAAGGTGCAACAGCATATTTGATTTTTATGTGCGAAAGCAGAGCATCCTCCCACAAAGAACGACTCCTCGAGTCATTTGTTCAGATGACAGATATATATATCTGTCAATCTATATACTGGATATATATATATATATATATATATATATATATATATA
>OMKZ01056083.1:44255-63817 GCA_900302535.1 Neoniphon sammara
CGTGTTTTTGCCTGCCATCTGTGGACAAAAGTGAAGGGAGTTAGCCCCGAAGCAGACAACAGCTTCGGCCCTGGAGCAGAGCATAAAGTCTCCCCTGTGCATTCCGACTACGGTTTGAATGCCGAAGCAGGAAAGGTTAACAAGAGGTACCATGTTGCTTTTTTATGGATTGTGCCTGACCGACCGAGGCGGTTCATCAAACCACTGGGCGATCAGCTGTGAGCACCACTCCCAAGCCTGGCTCCGGGATAAGGCCCTGATTTCCCTTTTCTGGTCAAGGTTCCCTCAGTTCTGTATGAAACACTCATAGGCCCCATTCATCATGCTGTCAGAAAAGAGCTTAGAATCTACCATGGAAATGATCCTAAGACACTTGCCATGTCTGATTCATGACTTTTTCACTTCCTTAAAGTGCTTCATGCCAATAATGTGAGCGCAAATTATATCGTAGATTAATAAATCAGAGGCAGCCGTGGAATGAAGCCTGTGTGGAATGAGTTGATTATATGACACACCCAGAAGAGTGGAACAGAGCAAAAGATCCAAGAAGTAGAAATTTACCGAGGCAGAAGTTGACATTTCGTTTGCAGAGGCTGCCACCAAGAGTGTTTCATTTGGCAGTCTTAAAAGTGGGATTAAAGGCTGACATAAAAAATGGCAATTAATTGTGCTATCTGTCAGTAGTGTTTCATTTGAGAGAAGGACCCTCCACAAGTTTATCCCTAAAATAATGACAAAAATAATAAATGAAAGTAGTTCCACAAAAGAAGCCCATTTCCTATTATAGCCATTAATACTCAGGTCAGAAAGAAATAGTCTGATATTAAACTTAAAGCTGTGCTAATAATTCCAGTAGTTTTTCAAACACTGTGCAAACATGTTATTTGAAATTTCATTTTCAACACAGGTGTGAGATTGATTGTAGGATTACAACAAGGATGAAATTGATAATTTTGCTGTGAAATGAGCGCATGCCAATTTGAAGTTCAGATTTAATCGTATGATAGCTTGAGGAATGACTGACTGACTTTTCCTGAGTTGCGATTTATGTGCCCCTTTGGCTTAAGGCCAATATATGTCTGGGCTGCTGTGCTTGCCCTAGACCCTGATCCAGAGGCAGCAATCACACTGGTGAGCAGTGGAGGCTGCGGCAGCAGCGTGATTCCCATTGGTTTCTATGTCTTCAGAGCAGAGTCCTGCACTGGGTCGTGTACCCGCGGGTAACCGTTGGGTAAAAAACAGCTGATTTACGGGTGGTTTTAAAAAACTTTTTTTCCCCGGGTTCGGATCTGGGTGGAAAAAATAACATCCGGGTCGGGTCGCGGGTTTTAGTTAATTAATTAATTAATTAATTAATCACAATTAATATAAAATAATAATAAATACAATAAAATAAAAACGTAAGTTGCAAGCTGGTTGTAAGGCTGTGACATGATCCATTTCCGGGTTCGCAAAACAACTAAAATGGCGGAGGATGTGAGAGCAAAGCTACAGAGCGGAGAGTACAAATTAGCCGACAATTCATCCTCGACAGCTAAGTCTAAAGTTTGGGAGCATTTTGGTGTTATCATAGATGAAGAAAATAATCAAGTCACTGGGTTCGCTGCCTGTAAAAAGTGCAGGAAAGTGTTGTCTTACGATAGCCGCAAACTGGGAACTTGAACCTTGAAGAAACGGTCGGAGTCGAGCTGCTCTGGAAATCCCGCCGCCGCAAAACCAATCGATCACTTCTTCATAAAAAAAAGGTGAACTTAAAGCACCAAGAAAGCAAGACAAGGAGACTGTAACAAAACTAGCAGTAAAGTTTGTATGCAGTGACATCAGATCTTTTGAAACGGTGTGTGGAGACTGCTTCACGGGATTAGCACAGGGACTAATCGACGTTGGTGTGCGGGCTGGCCGTGTCGATGCAACGCAGCTGTTACCAGATCCAACAACTGTATCTCGCAGAGTGAGTAAATATACTGAAGACATTCGCCAAAGCATCATTCCTGAGTTGAAACAACAGTTAAGTGAGTTTAACGGAGCAGTCACTTTGGAAAAAAAAGGAGGACAAATAAGCGGCCGGCTTGAGGCTACGCCGGACAAGGCATTTAAATTCCGAGCTGTCCGGCCAAAATCCGGACGTATGGCCACCCTACACGGCTCGTACCTGCTGAACGTCGCTCAAGTCTGGATAGAAAGTAAGTCTACTATTACACATGTAAAGGTCCTTTTACGAGATTAAAAGTTTAAAAGCATTAAACGTAAAAAAACGAGTGATTTTACAGTTGTATGGGAGAAGATCACAGATGGTTTGATGATGGAGCTGAAGTCAGGCTTTTATTGGAAGAGCAGCTTCATTCAGTTGCGTTGTTTACTCACTGGTATCTGAACTATTGCGATATGCCGTTCAATATTCAGACAATATGACCCAAAATGATTACTTTAAATACGGGTTACGGGTCGGGCTGCGGGTCGTGTTTCAACGGGTCGGATCGGGTTGCGGCACTAATCGGGCTGATGCGCAGGTTTGCGGTTCGGCTGCGGGTTTGTAGGTCCCCGGGTCTTGAGAATTGGACCCGCGCAGGACTCTGCTTCAGAACAGTCTGACTGATCACAAAAGCAGCACGCTATAATTCTACGACAGTTTGAGTTGAACCTGTTTCAACTTGAAGCTGATATGTTACACTCGTCAATGTCACTTCAGCGTGACCTGACCATTGAGAATTGACCAAATCTAATAAGGCAGGACTTATAACATATCAGCAAACATCTTGAGAGGCAGTTGATGAGCCACTTGTTACCTAGTAACGACATGTAGTGATACACTGTGCAGTTTGAAACCAGCTCTCCAAGCACAGCGCTATGTTTTGCCGCTGACGCTTTCATAATTGCAATGTGATCATTGCCATGTAATCAGCTGTAAAATGAATTAACTCCAGTGTGTGCACAGTACAAAGTATTTTCATTTTACCTGGGAATTTTCTATTTTCCATATTAATAAACAGTCTGTGTTGTGGATATAAAGAGTAGTTTAAAAGAGAGAGAGAGAGAGAGAGAGAGAGAGAGATGTGTTATACTGTTTTCTATGCTGTTTCTATGGCACACAAGGACTGCAGAGGGATGTAGTACAGCTTAAGATGATTATGGCCTCCATTTGTGGCAAGGTGTTGTGCTCTGTATACTGCAGACAATTGGTGTGGAACATGTAATCTCTGTCAGGACTGAGGTTTAATGGACCAGTGTTGGCTTTTGAACTAGGCTACCATTAGAGAAAAAGCAGTCTGTTACCAGCGCTACCTGGAAGTACAAATGGCCCAGGACAATTTCATAGTTGTCTGTTTTTCCATCTTTCTGTTTGGACTTTATAATAATGGAGGCTATTGTTTTCAAGAACTCTGTCAATTTGAAATGTGAGACTTCGACTGTGTTGATGTGACATCACTGCCATTCTCTGCTGGGATCAGTGCGCCCAATCAGAGTGCTGATTTCTCATCTGTGCATGTCTTGAGCCTTGCGATTTTCTCCTCTTCTTTCCCTCCTTCTTCCTTCAGAAATAAGTGCCTTGTTTTGGAACAGCTTTGACCCCATTGTGCCCTTTTTTCACATGGAAGGCTAAGTTAAGGGTTAGCCTTATGTGATCCAGACTGCCATAAGTGCTTCCCAAGCCTTTGTGAAGTGAAACCGGTATTAGGTGTAAAAAGGTTAATGACTGGTGCAGAGTGATGGATGCTTTTGTAGATTATTAACAGTCACAGTATGTGTGCCCTTTGGACTGCTATTACCGATCATGACCACTGACATGTAGACAGATGTCATGGAGAGAGCTGGGGACACTGAAATGCTAACTGGTGGAAAATGTGATAAAGTGCGCAACAGATTCTGAGCTGAAAGGAATGAGCAATACCACTGCGGCTGCTACACTCACTCATGATGTCACATGGCTAAATGACATTAGCACCAGTGACAAGTGCTTCAGGGCTTCAGCCTGCCTGATGCATGAGATTGTTGTTGTACGATCAGCTCAGAGATGACCTCAGCACTTGAGGGGTTAATAGCTCAGGCTTGAGGCTGAAGCTTTGGCTTGTTCGAGCCTGATTGATATGTTAAGATTGATTTTACTTTAGTTAGCATAATGACATGGACTGGTTGAGATGATCTTAGGCAGTCTGGTTATTGACAGTAAAAAGCTCATGAAAATTTAACATAGAGAGTAGTGTTTGCTGACCTCTGGAAACCAGGGGTGGATTACAGATGAAATAGGGCGTCCACCTAAGCTGCCCAGCGGAGGATTTCATCAACTCATTCTGATGACAACACTCTTGTGTTGATGGAGGTTGCAAATTAATACACTGTGAGTCACAGCAAACCATCCAAACCCATTACATCTGCGTGAAGGACGAAAAATTGCACTGAAGGCATATTAATGATGTTTTGCACGAATATAGGGTACTTAGCAGATTTTAATTTCTCAAATGGATTTTGGAGTCAGCTGTGAAGATGTGCATTTGTGTTTAATTGATTTTATCTATAGCCTCTGGTTCTGTGGGTGGTTAAAGCTTATTAGCAGAGGAAGATAAAAGCTATCACTAGCTTGTTCAGCTATTTTACTCTATATTCTCTCAGTAAAAGAGTGACCTGTCCTGCACCGAGTTTGAATGCAGAATCCTGGCAGTGTCGCTGAACAGCTGTGCTTATTTAGAGAACAGAGAGCGTTATTGAAATCCTATTTACACCTGGGCAGTGGGCGGCCCTCTCCATTTAAATGATTCTAATTTCCCTGCCATTTGAATAAATGTCAGAAACACTGTATTCTGTTTTAGGATTGGCTGCCTGCAACATCTGGCACAGACGGCTAGTCAGTGTGCCATGGTTGATTGTGCCTGGGCTCCCACTCTCTTTCATTCCTTTTTTTTCCCCTGCACGTTGGAGTGAATAGTCTCTACATCTCATCCCATTGCCTCTAGCTGCACACAATGAGGAAATAGGTTGCAGATTTGTCTCCCATGCTGCTAAAGGCAGGTGGCTGGACAGGGAGGAGAGGGCTAGTGGGGAGTGGGGATCTGATCACAGAGCGTGACATATTTAATGATAAAGTTTCTGAGAAGAGTGGCGGAGGAGAGGGGAAATGACTTAATCTCTGTGTAAGGGTGGGAAGTTGTGAAAGGGTGGGAAGTAAGAGAGGTAGCTAGCAGGATGACCCTCTAGGGAGCACACCCAGCCCTGGACATATCCATAAAATGTATGAAAAATGATTAGGCTGTGACTAATTGCCCGTTTAGTGTCGCCGAAAGTTGTTAAACAGACCATTGCCTTTTAATACCTAAAGTAAGGAATGGGATTAATTAAGCAGAAATGTATTCTTCTACCCTGCCAAGTCCCTTTCTCACGCTCTCTAAAAACACTGTGTGATGGGGTTTGCACCTCAGGGAAATGGTTGGTAATGGTCTGAGAATGGATCTCCTTTCTCCATTCAGTAGTTCCTTTTGGGTGAATGAATGAGGTGAATAAGTATATGAGCAGCTGCCTCTATAAAAAGGCAGAGAGAGAGAACAAATGGAACTATAGAAGAAGGATGTAGGATTTGTGACCGCCCAGCTGCTCCCTCCGCTAGCATGAACTCCAAATATCAGGTCAGCACTTACGTGTGGATCTAACACCACTTTGATAACACAAATTGACTTTGGTTGAAAACAGAAATCATTTGGGACTTTGTCTCATATCAAGTCTCCAAAATTGATAAAAGCTACTAGCATGATCTTATGTAACAGATACGTACATAGGTTGTCAGACACAGTCATGCAGCGTGTGCCATCTACACTTTATGACATTGCTGTCCATGGTGTGCAGACTGATTTAACAGAGGGTTATGAGCAGATTGAAAAGTTGACCTGGTGAGAGCGAGGCTAAGCAAAACAGGAAGACATAGTGGTGGGATACAGAGTTGCTCTGCTCAGAGATTATAAAACCAAGCACACAATGAACTACGTTAAAAAAAAGCTATAGTCCGGGATTTTTACACATAATTAAAGTCTCTTATGTTCAATCTAATGCCAAATTAGTTCACACGATGGTGATTAAGTCTGTCACCCACTGATTTCGCATTATTGAGGACATTGCAAAGCTGGTGTCTGTGGCGACATTCCTGCGTTGAATAGTTGACCTTTAGTTACACGATTTATGTCAACTATTCTTCAGTTTCTACTGGAATTACTACTGAAATTATAGCATGGCTAATTACCTTGTCTGAGCATTTAATGGCTTTCTGTAAGTTTTTTTCTTTGACTTTTCTATGCATATAATGATTGAAAGGCATTCCCTTGTGCTTCCCGTAGTTTTCAAACAGCATTTAATTTACTGCCACAAGAGGGAGACAAATCATACAGAACCAAAAACTTCCACACTGCAGGTTTAAGGCTAATTGATGGTTCTGCACTGAAGTGTCGCTGTAGCTACTGCACAGTTGTCTACAACAGTGAAAACATTATAGGTTCTGCATTGGTGGACCTGTGTGTAGACTGCTGAAATACTAAATAGCAGTGGAAAGTTTTTATTAATCCCATGCAAACCAGAGAAGGATAGAAACGAAAACAATTGCATTCCGAATCAATGTTTTGGGATATTTCTTGCAATTAATCTAGTGACATCTGGCAGTGTTAATAATTCAGAGATGAGGCGTTGTACAAATGAACATTTTTGCACGCTACCTCAGCTCAGCTCTCACTCTTCCGCCTTCTCCATGTTGTTCTCACCATGAATAGAATTGAAATTGTGAAAGAAGTCCAAAGCAGCCAAGCGGATCCATCACAGTTCCTGCGGTCTTGTGTCACCCTATACGAAATTACATCTTTGAATGAGTGCTGCCTCTGTTGGCTGCACCAGGACCACACACACTTACTGCACAGCTACAACAGCATTTGATACAATCATATAAATTGGCCTTAATATGAGCTATGTTGACTTCTAATTTGATTCATAAAGGTGCAGCTTGCTGTATCTCACAGGTAACTGGATAGTCTACAAGTGTGTTAGTGTTCACTCTGAATTGCAAGGACTGAGCAATACCAGTGTTACTCCCTTCTCATTCAATAATAAAAGTGACTGGTAGAATTGTACAGTGTGTAATATAAAACAGTCAGTAATTGTAGGGGCTGTTTCCAGTTAACATAAAACATGACAGTTACAATTTTATGAAGGAGATGATAGCACTTAAGACCAAAGAGTAAAACAATATCCTCGGGCTGTGCTTGAGTTGGTATTCAAACATGCTTTTTAATCTGTATTATCAAGTCAGCTTAGTGGAACGTGTTTTTTGTTGTGGTGTAATTCACTGTTTTTCAGACTTTTTTTTAAGGGGGGAATCCACTTTTTAAAAATGACAAACCGTCATGACCCAACTTACATTCACATATATCCTCCTGGAATTTTATTTTATCTTAGTATTAAAGTAAATTTTCTCCACAAATGTTTGTGGAACAAGCTGTTTTTCTAGAGAGTCACTTCAAAATACAGGTAGTTGTGGACTGTGGTTTTTTGGGGCTTGTTTCACTGTCCTTGCTTTCTTTGGGCTTGTTTGTGCCTGGCTGCTAAATAACACACAGAAGCACCACAGATGAAATTTACTCTTCTGTCAAAGATCTCCACCTGCTGTCCAGGTGCCCTTTAAACCTATGAAAGCACAATCCTTCACTTACACTGTGGCGCATACCGCCACCTCCCCCACACTCCAACTTTCATTGTGTGAGTAACAGCTTAACTGCTTTTATAGCTAACTGGAAAGCTGCCACCAATGGGCAAAATATGGAAAAATAGCACAAGGCAGGGGAAAAAGAAAAGATTGAATATTTATCGATCTATTTAATACAAAACTAAATAAACAAGTCCTGTCTTTGAGTACAAATGTGGTAAGTATTGAACTCTGTTGATAAGGATAAGCAAGCCTGTTTTTGAATGCCTGTAATCCTTGCAAAATAAAACTAATATTAACGTAACAAATATTAACATAAATATTAAGTAATAACTAATTAACTAAAAAAATAAAAATAAAAAATCAAATTGAGTCTGGCTCATTTAACTTAATTGCTTGTGCTACAAAGCACAGCTTGATTAATGTATCCATGCTTTATCTTATAATCTCATTTTAATTGTTTTAAACAAAAAAACAAACAAACATGAGGGCTTGTTTTGGGCTTAAAAAAATCACTTCTTTTGGCAATGTTTTGACAGTCAGGGTTCCTTATTTTATTCACTGATCTGGCAACCCTGAGCTACACCTCTTATACATATAAACAGCAATATATTAATAACATATTCAGTGTTACTGAAATCAAAATTATCAGAACAATAAATTCCAACACATCTTCCAACCCAGACGACCATCGGTTGTTGCTACCCTCTAATACGACCCACAGAATACGAGCGTGCGCACAGGCAACACTCAAAACAGATGCCGTTTGGCTACGTTTAGGCACCAAACCACTTGGTTAAGTTTAGGAAAAGGTAGGGTAGGGACCTTCATCATGATGATCACAATAATAAACACGCAGAAACAAACACGAAAACAAAACACAAAGAAATGAACAGTGGTCTCTGTTTTTCTGTGGCTAGTAATTATTAAAGCAAACAGAATTACCGCTTGGCATATTGTTTGCTACACACTTTAGCTAACACTTCCACCACGGCTGAGAGGGACTGCATATTGAGACTGATATGTCTATAGCCAGGAGAAAGGGGGCGGGTCTTGAAGATCTGCAAAAGGGGGTGGGATCTTCATAAGGGGGCAGGGTCTTCTAACCCTAACCCAATCCTTAACCCTAACCTTTACCGTAACTGCTGCCTTTTGAAAAGCTGGCCGATTCCGTTTCAAGAGCCAGGCTCCTTGGGAAGATCTCCGGGCTGCAGAATTATATACTTGTGGTCCTATTGGTCATGTTTCGTTGATAGATAAGCCTCAGCATTGTATGAGCTCCCCTTTGTGGCTGATACGTGAACCACAGGTAAAAATATAATTTTAAATGAATAAGAAATTCTGCAGTTGGATTTGATAACCCAATTAAAATATCATGTGATTCCCCCTTGGGTCTTGACCCTGACTTTGAAAAACACTTTAGTTCACCTTGCTGTTGAGTCTCAGAGTCTGACAACTAGCTCCCCCTGGTCTTTTCTGTTCTGTATTTGTAGATGGAAGCATGCTGCCTTTAATATTCTGTTACCCTCAAGCGAACATCCAGTGACAGCTTTGTGGCAAATATTCATGGGTGAATACAGCTTTAAATTGTACAAAAAAAAAAAAAAAAAACATTACTCTGACTAAATGTTTAATGTTGTAAAAGGAAAAAAAGATGTACTCTTGCACTTTGTAGCGTTGTACTCTAATCATTGCTTGATTGCTTTGTGTCTGTTGCATGTTGCGAGACATTGATCTAATTTCTCCATGGACTTGGCATGGCGCTCCTGCTGGCCCTCTCATGGCTGTCTCTGTGGAAGGTGGTAAATCTGGTCTGGAGACAGCCGAGATCAGTCTGTCAGCGGGGAGATTTACACTTGACATGCTCTTAACGCCTTGGTCTGACACCAAGGGTGCCAGAACCCACTGCCAGACTGCCAGACACCAGGCCAGCACAGGACCCACACAGCCGTTTAATGGCTGTGCTTTCTAGGCTTTATAGCCCAGGCTGATGCACCGAGGACGCAAGCAAAAGAACATTGATTGTCCACTTGAACAGTAAACATTTGGACATGTGCCAAGATGCCATGACTCAAAGCTGAGGCCTGACTGCTTTCTGTCCATACCAGCTGCAAGGCCTTTTTGCTGCCTAATGATTAACTTTCAATTAAAAAGTCTGGTGTGATTTAACTGAGTTATTCAGGGCTCAAAACAAGTGGTATATGGCTGTATGCCACTTGCCACCACACAACACTGAATTCTTGTAATAAGAGTTAATCAGCTGTCTAATGCTAATTAATATACCGTGTATGTGTGTGTGCATGTGTGTGTGTGTGTCAGTTTGTGTGTGTGTCAGCAAAGCAGTGTTACAAATATGAGTGAATCACACAGGACATTTTGTATGTCTAAAATATAAATAAATAATGACTTTAGAGTGAGGATGTCATAAGAACTGATACAGATACCAGCGGTACTAGTTTTTATACAGTTTTAGTAGTACCAACTGGAGTTGCATTTGCGAGTAACTGACCTAGCCCCGCTGGTACACTGACCAAGCACACTTACCTACCAAGAGCATGTGAGCACACAGGAAAACATCAGAAATAGCGAGCGGTACTCCTCCTGGCCTACAAACTAAGAAAAAAGAAACTTGTGGAAAGAGTAAATTACAAAAGCCGCCTATGGAAGTATTTTACCTTCACGGCAGATGGAGAAGGCAACAAAGACAAGCAAAAGCCAGTGTGCAGATGGTGCTCTTTAAGTTAATTTATTGTTCAGAACTGTTATAATTAAGCATAAATTTATACTGAAGTGCATGGGATTTTTTTCTGTGGTGTCCAAATTGGTATCGAGAATCCTGGATTTTTACTGGTATTGACACCAACTACCAAAATTCTGGTATTGTGACATCCCTACTTTAGAGCAGTGCAACATTAAGACAAAGTGTGGAAAATGCAGTACATCTGATGAATGCCTCATTTTTTATGAATTCTTCAATTTTCAAATTAAGCAACTTCATGAAGACATGATCATCCTCTTTCTACATACTAAATGTTTTGAAAATTATCATGTGAATCATTTATTAATTAGCCCGCCAATGGATATTTTATTTTCAGTATTTATTAAATAAATGTAATATGTTTAATGTGTTATAATGACAGTAGTACAACACTTAAAATTAAGAAAACTAAACAACAACTAGGTTTTGCATTTGAGACCATTCAAATTTCAGGACAGAAGCGATGAAAATATGAATTGGTGAATAAATACATAAGTTTATTATTATTATTATTATTATTATTATTATTATTATTATTATTATTATGTGCAGTAGTAGTAATAGTAGTAGTAGTAATACATACATATAGACACAGACCAGGTTGATGCCTCAAACTGTTCACAAATGGTTAGCGCTCAGTGCCTAATTATGTAAAGAACTTAAGGGAAGGAGCTGAAGTTTTAATTAATTTTTGTTTATTCCTCCTGTTTCTTTCAAGCACATGACTTAATGAAATCCCACAGCTATTAATCTTTTGACATACCTCTGAGCTACTTTGTCAGCAAGCCACCATGAGAGCGCGAGCCGAGCCTGACATTTGACTAATTGCAGTCATTTGAGAATGATCACTGTTGTAATGTATTGGCAATGCACAGCAGCGTAACACAACATGCAGGCACCCCTGTCTGTCTGGTGACCCACTTTACAGTAAAAATAAGGGGGAAACTGGTAAACCAATAAAATAAACCTCCTCTAATTAGGCCAAGGGAAGTGTGATACTAAAAGGCACTAAAAGGTACTGAAAGGGAGCTGTTCAAGTTGCCATTAGTTACTGTAATCATAGCCTTTTTCAAGGCCCAGTCTCGTCTCTGCAGGTATCAATGAAGACAGGAACCAATCCATGCCACAATCAGTCATCCCCTTGTAACCCACAACACTGCAGCAAAACTGAGCTCCAACTCGCCCCCCCTCCCTCCTGTTCCGTACAGGAGCTTGAAAAGAATGACTCTTACCTGTCCTTGGCACCTTGTGAATTGCTGTATGTTTGATGAAGACCTCAGTGACGGCCTCCTGGACTAGACTGGAGGGCTCATTACATTCAGAGGAGACAGGTGCATAGGAGAGAATGTGTGTGTGTGAGAGAGAGAGAGAGTGAGAGAGAGAGAGAGAGAGAAAGAAACTGAGAAAGTGAGAGAGTGTAGACTGTAGAGAAAGTATTAAATATGAGAGATGGGGGAACCCCCCTTGTAAGGTGAAATAAGGGCCGCTTGGGGACTTGCCTTGTACATTGCACCTGTCTTTATCATCATTTAGCTCTTATGTGTTGGCCTTACTAAACTGTCAGCAATTCTCTGCCTTCTTGGCCTTTACCTGTAAAATGCCATGAAAATGCTGACAGGCTGCCAAAGCAGAGCTGCCTGGAAAGAACTGCAGCTGACTTTTCTTTGAATCGTAACCATGTGTGTTGTCAGAATTAGGGGCGCATATACACACTTAGGTGCTTTTTGCATTTGTATTCCACAGTCATCTGTTCCTCTGCCAGCTACAAATTTATTTAACAGTGGCTTTCTGGAACTGACTGAGTCTGGGTCCCTTCACAACCCTCCAAAAAGTTAATAACCCATATGTTGTGATTATGATATTCCCCGAAACATGCTTCATCCATCCTTGATGCCTGTGTGGTTCAGTGTTGTTTCCTGTAATTGTGTATGGCTCCAGACCGATTCAGTTGTCTCTTGATGTATTGATTGAGCTTGATATTATACACATTATTATATGTGTGCAATTTCATGCAATATTCAGCAAGGATATATTTCTGTGGCAGTTTAGTTTGAGGAGTCATGGGATTTCAGCTGCAGTCATCCTCTCTCTCTCTCTCTCTCTCTCTCTCGCTCTCTTCTTTGCTCTCTTTCAGAGATTGCTCTTTTACAGTGAGTACCTTTCTTGCTCTCTGTCATGCTATGGGAAATCTTCCAATCATCAATCAGCAGATGTGACAAAAAGGACAACTTTCACTCTTTAGATTATGTATGCTAATCAACCGAGCCACTGCACCGCACCATGAAAAATACATGTACCTGTTACTTTATGCCTTCATCACTAGCCTTAGCAATTCTGTCATTTATATGCTTCTAATGGACTTTTAAATGCTCTTAGTGTCTGAAGTGTATTTATCTGTCAGCCTCAAATGCTAAGGTCTAACTGCCTGAGTTCATTTGATTGGACTTTGTCGCTACTGAGGCTGCAAGGCTATGAGAGTCAAACCTGGTGAACCTGGGTCAAGTGTTACTAGCAGATACACTTTTAACATTTGTTTTAGCTCACTTAAGTGGCAAATGGACAGGGTTTGTCATGCAACCACGAGTGACAGAAAGTTTGACAAGTGTTTGAAAGTCAGTTTTGGAAATTCCTCACCGGTTGACAGCTTACTTGCAACTTATGAACTGCACTGATACAGTTACAATTACAGTTACAGTTGGCATTTAGCAGACGCTTTTATCCAAAGCAGCGTACACATGAGATTTCAATACAACACACGCAAGGTACTAGTCGGAAACAACGACGAGAGTAAGTGCTATAAAGCTAAGCTCTGGTCCAGCAGGACATGGCTGCTGTGAGGCAGTGCTGCAAGGCAGTGCTACGAAATGATGCATAGAGTGCATAGAAGAAGAGAGATTTTTTTTTTTTTTTTCGGATTACACAGTCCATCAGGTGAGAAGGTGTTCACTAAAGCACTGATGCAGTGTGTCCTACCCATCTGGTCCACCAAGCAGGTCAAACAAACGCTGAGGATGAATTGCAAACTGTGTCCCACCAAGGCCTTATAGTAGCCTCTTCTATGACCTGTCCTAGAACAATCATCACCTGCTATTACCTTTCTTTGTTTTGCTCGGCACGCTCTTCAATCACGATGCCACGGTGTATGTGAAAGTGACAGGGTTCTCATTAATTTTAATTACTGTGCACCAAATCATCTGAAGGCAGTGTTTTGTCCCTGGAACCACCCCACCCCACTTCCACTCCTGGCCACAAGCCCCGTCCTTCATCACCTGTGAAGGTCTAATCTTATCTATGGCTGTTCCATGGCTCTTCATTAATCACTCCCACAGCCCAATCAAATGGTGAATGATGGTTGACTTGGCCTTGTCCAGCCATCCCTCAGGTACTGTGGGCTGCTCTCTGGTTGGCTGGAGCAAACTGCAGTATAGATCCTGTAGCCCATTTCGAGTGGCATCTGTGTGTGCATATCCGCAGTGATGTCCTCTACATGGTGTACACTGTGTGCCAGGCATCCCTCTGCCAGCTCTCCAGTGGCCATGACAGTCTAAACACCTCATGGTCAACATATTGCTCCGCTGTCTCTGACCTTGTGTCATCACCAGCAGTGATTATGGATTCGATTTGCGCTAAAGTCATGACAAAGGTGAGCTTAAGGTGCGACATGAACACCACAGAAGTCTCAGAGTTGGATTTATGCTCACTCATACTTATGGCTAAGATCTTCAGCTTGCAACACTCAGTTATTGTCCTCTTCCTTGGTGAGCTGAGTAGAAGAAGCACAGTGACATATCAAATTATCAAATTCAGCAGTGCCACAAATGGATTGGATCGGAGGTGAAATGGGGTTAGATAGAGAGGAGAAGAAGAGTTGAAAGGCGATGACTGAGTAGAAACAGTTTGTTCTTGTAGCGGTAGGATATAAGTGACACAAAGATGAAACAAATCAATCCTAGGTAGCCGTAGCCGTTAGCCAATCCATAGTAATCAGTCTGTATTGAGCTCTCCACTTCACGGACCCTTACCAATCAAGCAAACACAACAGAGATCCTCACCCATTTTCCCACATGGAGGAAAGGGTGAGAGTGAAGGGTGGTAATTGTATATGAAATGTGGGTGAGTGGGATAGTGGCATTAGTGGTATAGGGATCAGGGATAACAGCACATTATATTGTCTTGTAGCAATAACTCAAATTAAAAGAGTGCATTGATCAGAGTGTGAACTAATGCGTGCCTGCCACTGACGTCAAAAGACAGATGGCATGACTCACTCTGCAATATCCATGTGTGTCTGTGAGATTTTGCTAAGTCTTGTCGTCTGGACAAGCCTGGCTAAACGACTTCCAGTGAGCTGTGCACCGATCTCCTTTTATTACCATGATGCTTTTGTGAATTGAAACCTAAAACTGTGTAGGATGCACCATATATGGCCCATCTGCTCACATGGTGTGCAGGCACAAGGTTGCAGTGCATGTATAGTTATACACAAAGACTTGTTTATGTACACACACACAAACACGCAACATCTGTTTTATAGGCAATAGTATCATAAAATTATCTGCTTGAGAGACAGAAGATTTGGCATTGGTGCACGCAGGTTTTCATAACCTTTGGATGCCTCCCATCCTTGTCCTACAGAGAACTGAGGACAAAGCTCTGCCCTATTAGAGATGAATAATGAGGCTGTTGGCAAAAGAGACGTTGCTAATGTTTTGTCCAAATATCTCAAATCTATCCCCAATGATAATGTATTCTGCACCAGAGCCAAACAGCTCTATATTTGAGAGGTGATTTCATTGCAGATATGACTTATAAAGCATTGAAACTAGGAGAAAAAAAAAAGTCCTTCTCAAATATAATGTCTGGCGGGTGTATAGGCATCACAATAAGGGCTTAGTGTGTTTTGCTGTGATTGATGCTTTGCCTTTGTGGCGCCATAGCTTTGTTTGTTTATGCTAATGGGTGTGATGACCTGTTGGTCCCCCATCTAGCAGGGAAATGGCAGCAAATGCTGTAGGGAGTGAACCATTGATCTCTCTTCGGTGCCTTTTTCTTGCAGGTACCCTTCCAGGATTAACCAAGCCGGAGTGAGAAAAGAGGAAAACGTGAGGGAAAACAAGCCATAAAGACCACCATATTCCTTGTGGTTCTGCCTTTGTTATTTGTGACAGCTAAAGGAAATGAAATATGAAAATGACCCTGCATTGTCCTGTTTGTCATCACTGAATATTGAATAAGGGACTCCCTCAAGACCAAAATATTTACAATTAAAAGAAGAGCACAGAGGTTAAAATGTGTGCACAAACCTTTTGCATGAGATTTGGGTGTTGATCGTCTGCTTTACAATGGACAGTGGTGTGCATGTCATATTTTTACATCTTCTGTATAGTATAAAATGATAATTCATACCTTGGGAGGGAAAATCTTGGTAGAGACATCAACAAGACATGTGGTCCTCTCCTTCAAAGGCTGCTGTCATGCGTGTAATGGTACCCCACTCCCCTACCCCTTACCTTAACCAGAGTGCATACAAAATCAAATTTGTATTGCTGTTAGGGGTCCAGGCACGTAGTGCTAGAACCCTATGGTATTTCTTCAGATTCTTATTCTTCTAAGGCGTCTGGCACCTATTGTTTTAGTTGGTATTATGTTTTAGGCAACCAGGCGCATTGGGCCAGCAGCCTATTGTTTTTGCTGGATAGGCGACCAGGTCCATAGAGCCAGTAGCTCATTGTTTTTAGGAGTCCAGGCATGCTCAGCTCCCTCTTCACCATGACGGTCCAGTACAATGACTACATAACTGCGGCTTCTGCACCAATCCATCTGTCGGTCTCCTGTTGTTATCATTATTATTATTATCATCATTATTATTATTATTACCCGCTAAAAGTGTCTGGACCTCTGAAAGCATAAGACCCGCAGCAATCAAATTTGAAAGATTGGTTTGCTTGATTCAGGGGGGAAAAAAAGCAGTCAATTAGCCAGATGAGGATGCCATAACATGCCACTTTGTGTTTAGGCCTATAACTTCTGATGGCATATACAGACCAGCTGCAGCTGGCTCATGATCTGCAATGATAGTTTTGTCATCTGGTCTGTTTTCTATGCCCGCCGCAAGCAAATTTCTCAAGAAAACACCTTGAAAATACACTAGAAATGTTCAAATCTGCATCCCGCACCTGCCAGCCCTTCTGATCTTCCTGCCCCTCTCTCCCTGTTCCCTGTTGGAAATAGCATCATTGCTGTTTCTGAGCAGTCAACAGTATCCATTATAATACAGTCTGCATGGTTACCTTACAGGTAGTTCTCTTTTCCATTCACTTCTATCTCAACTGAAAACATTGTTTTCTGTCACAGGCAAAACAGCTTTTGTTTAGAACTACAATAACTCAAATCAGGTTTATGACTCAGTCGGGCCATGAGAACCATGTAGACTCAACTATTAAATTGCGTACTTATTCCACACATTTGGCAGTTGTGTTGGAGAGAGAGAGAGAGAGAGAGAGAGAGGCACACACACAGAGAGGGGGAGAGAGACATAAGTAGAGAGAGGGAGAGAGAATATTCTTTTGTGGACCGGCATGGAGAACTACGTTTCTGGTGTGAAAACAAAGCACCAGCTCGTGTGTGAATTCACACTTGCCGGTGCTTTGCGGTCTGAACATGCCATGACTTCTTCTTCTTCTTCTTCTTCTTCTTCTACTACTTCTACTCTTCTTCTCAGGTTCACATGAGATATCTGCTCATTGTGCTTGGACCCCTCGAATTGCCTTTTGCAGCTATAGTTCTTAAATTTATTAGTTATGTCTGGATTTCAGAAACTTTAAGAGCTAAAGGTCACAAACCTGACAGGGTAATTCTATTTTAACTTCTGAACTGTGCATTGTAGAAACAAAGTTCTTTTTGTTGTGATTTCTGGGGTCAAGATGCATTAATATGAGTAGTTCTGCCCATTTCTACCTGATTCTATTTTCTGCCATTTAGAATATTTATTTATTTATTTATTTATTTATTTATTTATTGCCACTTGGTTTTGCTATAATTGGCTGTCACAGTTGGACCAAGTTCTGCGGATAAGTCTTATTTCATGCAAAGGAACTCCTGAACTCAATATGCTATTAGAACCAAATATGGTGGACAAGTGCAGAATTAACTTTAAGTGAATATAAAAAATTTAGTTTTATTTTGCTGGTAAGTGGCGCTATAGCAGCTTTATAATTTTAAATGGCCTTAACCCATTGGCTGTATGTCATACACTTCATCATCGCACAAAAAAACAGTGCTGCCTGACATGATGTCATCATACTCTAAAGAAATGGCCACCATTAGACAATCAGCTTTCAGCATCAATTAGACAAAGTTAGCAATGGCCCAACAGCGCAAAACTGTGTGAAAGTAACGTCCCAGAACTGGCCATCAGGGGGCACTATAGCTATAAAAAAAAAAAGAAAAAAGAAAAGAAAAATACCAGCAAAGGGCTTTCTTCCTATTATTTACCTATGGCTGTATGTCAAAAGATTCATCCAGTCATAGGTAAATGAAAAAAAAAGTTTGTCAATACAAGGCTTAATGCCAAATGTTTTAGGTTTACACCATTTTTTAAAATTAATTAATTAATTATTAATTTATTTATTTATTCCTTTTTACCATAAACCCTAGAAAAAAACTAGAGGCCTCTAAGCTGTCAGGGGGTAGTTTTCAGGTTTCAGCTTTGTAGCTGATGATAATAATAATAATAATAATAATAATAATAATAAACAATCTTATTCCAGACACACCACATATTCAAGAATGAGGGTAACCAGTTTGAATAGAAATGCAATGTGTTTTTACCTGTCCTATATGGCATTCAAACATGCAAACTCGGGCATTTCCATTTCATTTTGACATTTAGCACCAAGGCTAAAAGCAACTTGCTAGGGCTCTTTGGACAAATTAGCATATTGTGCCTGGACCCTGCCCATTGCCGCTTGCGGCTATATTTATTATTGTCGCTGTTTTATTAATATAAGCATTGGTTACAGTGTTGATTGTCGTAGTAGTATTGATATTATTTTTAGCATCATACAAGTGTGCTAGAGATATATATTTTTTAGGCACTTGGGTGAAGAAATATGCATGATTTGAGTAAAACTACATTACTGTTTAAAAAAAAAAAAAATCCTGTAACCCCAAAGTAGTGTGATATCCTAATGTTGTTGTAAGTTCAAGAACTGTTTTTTATTTTCGTATTTTTATTTTTATGTAATGTGTTTCCTGGTATGTGCATGTACAGCACAGCAGGTTTGAGTTAGCTGTTTGTTTGACTAGTGTACGAACACACACTGTATATCCCTTATGTAGGGCTGTGGGGCCTCTGCACAATCTCACCAGTGCATACTGTAATTCTCTTAAGCAGTACGCATTACAGTGAATGAACATACAGAGCCCAACTTTTACTGGGGTACTTCTCCTGAGCAGTTAGTAATCCTCAGTGCTATATAGGGTTGTTCAGTGATCAATGATAGAAGACTGAACAGACCCGAATAAGTGAACAGGAATGAAGGAGGGATTTTCTGAAAAACAGGATACAAGCTCAGAAAACATTCTGTGCACCCTGGAGCTGGCTGCTGAAGATCAATAAGGAAATTCTCAGCAAAATATTAGTGTTGTAATGTAATTGTTGAAAACACCCAAGGTTATTCTAGCCCAATTTTGAACATTAATGTCTTTTCTATTTCCATTTCCATATTGAAGAATTTGCAACCTTTATCTCTAGTCAATCACAGACTATTGACTTTTCAAATAGGTGGCGTTTGAGTCCGATATAGTGAAAGGATGCAAAACTGTGTTAAATTATGCTAATTGACTGCTATCAGCAGCTGTATTAAAAAGGGTACTAGTCTTAAATAGCATGATAGTTTCATTTATCTTTGACAATTAGGCTTCACTTTTGTCCTGTCCGTTGAGATGGCAAACTGAAGTTGAACTCGTCCTAGTTGACAGCACTGAAGGCACCATAACACTTTGACCAACTCTAGATCCTCTGGGAACAATTATACTAACTGATCTATATATAACTGTTATATATAAAGTAATTTAGCAAAATATTTTAATAATAAAACAGTTAATTGATTTGTTTCACAAAAATATAATAAT
>OMKZ01056084.1:3855-20253 GCA_900302535.1 Neoniphon sammara
AGGGAACCCTTTTCCCTGCCAAATGTGGATGTGTAATTCGTAACTCTTGTATTTATTTAAGTGCCTCATTGAGGGTGGGTGGGTAGCTGGGTGGAGGGCAACTTGGAAGTATTCCACTCTGTTTGTATGTATATTATATATGATGGTTTGTAATGTAAAATGTGAGTGAATTGTACCTAATTGGACCAAATATTCAAAACTACTGATATGGTTCTTTAAGTACAGGTGAAAATATTTAAGAAGAGTAAAATACCAATAGACTTCTCTGCTGGGAACTTTAGAAAACATACTTTAGTAAAGTATGTTTTCTTCCTGTTTTCTTGCAGATGAAACAAATCTTGTTTTCTTAGAAGGGGCTGTAGTTTCATAATTTCATCATTTTGTTATATTTCTATATTTTTCTTGGTAGGGAATTACTGCCTGTGCTTTCAACATTTTTGTAATGCTGCGAAATACTGACATTGTATTTGCCTTTTGTCAGTGTTACCTTGTAAGACTCCCAGTTCCTGAAAAAGTTGACAGAGCCATCCTGACGCCTCTGAATGACAGTCCAACCACCAGGGTCATGTCTCTGGTCACACCAAACCTGCATGAGCTGGTTGCCATTTTCTGGCTTTACAAGATACATGTCACTGCTGGTGTAGCCATTCTCCAGAGCCTGTAGACAGTCTTTGAAAGGACCTGAAGAAGAGATTGAAGTACTGAGTAACAAGTAAAGGCAGTATATGTCAGCAATCTACGAAGGGTTTTATTGCTGTTGAGTTATATATGGGCATGTGTTAGTGTTTACTGTGGAAATTGTACAAGCACTGTAACATTCAAGTTTTGTTTTTATCTTGTGCAAGATTGCAATACAAGGTGCTTAATGTTAACAAAATGTAAACAACTAGATGAGGTTACATTTTCATAAAAAACAACTAAGTCAGCTAAGTTTGAGTTGAATTTATTTGAAAGGGTTTAAATGTCTTTACAATTTCATAATTTAAAGATTAATCAATTTTTAGCTATCTGTTATCTGTTTTAATTATCTTAGTTATCTGTTTGTCTTTCTATCTATTGATATATCTAACTGTGCTAAGGTGTTTCTAGATCATGGCTAGAGTGTAGTAGGTGTTTCTAGGTGATTGCCATGGTGCAGTAGGTGGTTACTAAGATGTTTCTATGTTGTTGCTGGGTTGTACTAAGTGGTTGCTAGGCTACACTAAGTTGTAAAGATGTCCAGTGCCATTGCTAAGGGGCTGAAGTAGTAACAGCAGTTAATAGCAGTAGCAGAAGCAGTAGTTGAAGTAGTTCAAGGAATTGAAGAAATCAGAATAGTAGTTGTAGTTGAAGTGGTTGAAGGATTTGAATAAGTTAAAGTACTGTATTAGTCTACTAGAAGAAGTGGCAGCCCCATAACTCTACAGCCATAAATGTATAATCTTTGCAGTTTTGGTGCCACAACTGAAAACTTTATCTTCCAGCAACTGAACTGACATTTAATTAACTAAAAAATGGATTGGCAACATAAAAAACTGACATTGAACGGTCATCTCAATGCTAAACTTAATCTTATCCAAACAAGTCTGAGTAGCATCCATTGCTCATTGTCTACATTGAGATGCCAGGTCTCTGAGCTTGAGCAATCAGTTAGTTCAAATGCAGGCAACGCCCAAGATGTTTTGACTCAAGTCCAACATCTAGAGTAAGTTAATTCCTTCTTGGTGAATAAGCTTAATTATTTGATGAACAGAACAGAACAGCTATATTCTTCTGACCACTCTCTGGTTTCAGTTGATTTCCACTCCTTTTTCAGTAAAGTTGATATCCCGGTTTTAGATCAGAACGCGGCTAATGAATTGGAACATCCTATTACCCTGCTTGAACTTGAGGTGGCAGCCAAATCGTTACAAAGTGGTAAAAGCCCGGGCCCAACGGTTTTCCGGCCGAGTTTTACAAAACATTTTGGAAGCAGCTTGCCCCACATCTGTTAGAAATGTTTACTGAAGCTTTCTATTCAGGTGTACTCCCACAAACCTTAAATCAGGCACGCATCTCACTACTCCTGAAAAAAGGCAAAGACCCCTTAATGTGTGGCTCATATCGCCCTATTAGTTTGCTAAATGTTGATTTTAAGTTATTGTCCAAACTATTAGCCAGATGTTTGGAGCCCATTCTTCCCTCTGTTATATCTTTGGACCAAACTGCAGGGCTCGAGACTGCAACCAAAATGGTCGCATATGCGACCTTTTTTTCAGAGTTTGCGAGTAAGAATTTCATCTGGTCGCGTTCGTGCGAGTGCGTCAGTTTTATTGCTCTGTGTTAGACATTGTGGTTGAAAGTCGTCCTTTTTTTCACTGGCTTAGTCAGCCGCCTCCACCTGCACTCTCTCCTGTTGAGACAGCGCAGTCGCGTGCACATAAGCCGTCGTGTACACGCACAGCGCAACACACATAACGGACAGAACTTCATGACACCAAGGCTAGCGTTTCGCTATTTTCGAAAATGAAGCAGTCTATTGCTGATTTTTTCAAAAAGCAAAATAAGGAGAGAGAGGAGGAGACTGGTGGTGAGGGAGAGCCAGCAAAAGGTGCCGAATCAGACAGAGTACATGTAAACACATACATGCCGGTTGTTATACTTTGTTTTTATTTGACAACATTTCTGTTATGTATTCTTTTAAAATTATATAAAAGAGATGACGTATTTTGTCAGCCACTGCTTGTTGCAGACAAACATTAAAATATTTTGCAAATAGCATAACTTGAGTCACTGTCAATCTTTACTTCATATGAAACTAGGGTATGCCAACTGTTCATCAGCATGCATGGTCATCATGCTGTACCCCCAAAAAAAGGGTGTGACCAAATCGTGCTGGTGCGACCAACTGAGAAAGTTGGTAGCACCAGTGCTACCAGTGGAAAAGTTAGTGTAGAGCCCTGTTTCACCAGAGAACTAATCAGAGTAGTCACCTGGTATAGACTTGTTAGAACAAAAACCAGCTTACTCTCAGGCCTTATTTATAGCGTACCTGGTCATTTGGTGACGTACCTGGTGACTCTCATCTGGATTGTATCCAGATAAAGTTTAACCACATTGCTTTTACAGTTGGTAGTCTGATGCATTTCCAGTCAGCTGGATTGAAATCTGATTGTTATTCTGACAAATAAAAAACAAAAAAAGACAAACTACTTCCTGTTGACTTCCTGTTTTTCCCAACCCCCAGAGAGCAAATGGTATCAGCTTAAAAAAAAAAAGCATTTTTATGTGTCTAAAGGGAAGGGGAAACTTTTTTTTGGCAGAGGATATACAACAGAGGATGGTTTATGAGATTGACCACAGCAGATCCATACGCTACCACAACCTACTTTCGTTTTGGACACAACAACAAAGGCAAGATTGGTGGTAGTGGATTTGTGCTGGGCTCTTTCAGTGAGGTGGACTGAAGTTTAGAATCAGCTTCACATAACAGGATGTTTTGGGTGGAGTTTTTGGTTGTTGAATGCGTCTTAGAGAGATGGACGCATTTGCACTTGTACATCTGTCTCAAATGCACCTCAAACCGCCTCCGGAGGTGGTTTCGGCAATCAGATTTATCTCCGTTTTAAATGCGTCTTAAGTGCCTTTACACTCTCAGGCTTTCTCGACCCTCAATGGTGTGAGGCCTCTGGGTTACAGGGTCCAGATGCAGCCTGTGCGCAGCCAATTGATCATCATAGATTTCTAGATTTATAATTACAGGCTTATGACAGTCACACAGTTGAATAAACAAATCAGTGGCTGGTGAGACTTAAGCTTACAGAAAGGATGAGGTCTGTGTTTCTCAATATTGTACCACAAGTTTATTATTGAGGATTCACTGTGATCAAGGGAAGTGCTTGCATTACACAGAGAGAGAGAGAGAGAGAGAGAGTGTTTTAAAGCATTATGATAGGGCGTGCCTTTGCTGAGACATGCATTGAGGGAGGGATAAGGGAGATGGAATTCAACGCCAGTGAAAACCTGCCACACGCTCCGGTGCCTCGACTCTGCAGGAGCAAAACAGGTCAGGTTGTCAGAATTACAAAATGAGCAAGACGAGACACAACACAGAAGTGGAGGTAGCCATATATCTGAATCTGTCCGTGTTGAGACCTCACAGCTGGCGGTGTACAGAGGGCTCTGAACTGCCGGGCCCGCTCTTTCATATTATTAGTCATGTTTTCCGATCTGTTCCCGTGCTTTGCTGGTTGTTGAAGAGGAGCTGCGTTTTTGGCCTCTGTTTACAGGTGTGGTGCCTTCACAGAGGAGTCCCCAGTTGAATGGATTCTCTTAAAATTTTGATGAGTGTCTGTCACCTGGCTTGACCCACTTTCACCATCGACCGTATGAGGGAATTGATTTTCTTTTCCCTTGAAGGTTTACAGGAACTTTCCTTTCTCATCTCTTGTTTCACTTTGAAGTTTTTCCAGTTGGTCGACTGCCTGCCATTTCTGACATACCTTAACTTTTGTGTCATGCTGATTAAGTTGCTTCTGAATGTCCTTGACCTACTGGAAGTTTAACTGGTACTGCAGTAGCCTGGTAGCAATAGAGATAACATAAACCAAGAGCTGTTAAAGCCCCAGTGATCTTTAACACTTTCTTTCAATTGACATATCCTAAAAGTCTGTCTACAGGCTCATATGTACAGATTCGTCTGATGCTCACAGTAGTCAGATGAGAATAACTGAATAACTGTTGTGCCTATAGAAATTTTTCAATAGCGGGCAACTGTCCTGCGACAGCCTGTCTGAAATTCTTTATCAGTCTACTCAGCCATCTGGACGAGGGTCTGGATAATCATGGCTGATAATGCATTGCTCATGAATCCTGTTTTAGGGAAGTTTGGTGGTTTAGAATGAACCAGTAGCCCATTATTTTGACATTATATGCTTCCTTAAACATGTTTTGTCATAAACTGGTTTCTCAAGTGGAATTGTCCAGTCAGCTCATCTTGAAAGCGCAGGTTTCAAAGACATTGTGTCTCTTTGTTTATATGTCTCGAAATGTGCTACTATGTGCTTGGGTGTTGATTCACAGTTGCTGAATGGGGCAATGTGATAGGCCTCATCTAATCCACTCAAACACACACACAGACACTGCTTCTGCCGTAGGAAATCTTGCTTTATTTATGAGATGTATAGCTCCAAGTGCCACAGAGATCTCTGGAGAATGCAAGGCTGCAGACACATAGTATTGGCCTCTACATACACACAATTTCACCTCTCTCACAAACACACACACACAGTCGCATACACTTGCTGCAGGCCGCCTATTTACCCTATCTGCTGTTTTTGACTTGGCAGAGGCAGAACTGTTTGAGTGTGACCTCTGTCTTCCACAGCGGCGCATGGAGAGCTACTGGCAGATGCTTGCTGAATGTGGTGCTTCAGTGTTTTATGTGGCAGCAGTTCTGTGGAAGGAGTGATATCATCTGCATGTCAGAGAAACAGAAACGGCGTCCCAGTCAGAGGCCGCACTAAATCACCGCAGTGGCGTTGGAGTGTGTCGTAAAATGTCAGTCTGTGGAGCTCAGCAACACAGAAAACCATTTAAGAGGACGAGTAGAGCTCAGAGGGCGAGAAGAAGTATTTAATTGTTTAAAGTGTTGGTCCAGGCACTGAACGCACTGATCAGACCACAGTAGTGACATGGACCCCAGATGGCTCGTCATCTGTCACCTTTTGTTCAAGGTCTTGAATCGTCTCCTCGACAGCTGAAGGGCAAAAAAAACGTCAAGCATGATTTAGAGGTGTCAGAAAAAAGCAGCCAAACAACAAAAAAACATTTCTTGTGTCCGTACTGACCATTTGGCCAGGTGTTACATTCCTTGGTTGGACTTGGCATTGGAATGTTGGCCATCAACACCGAGGGCCAGATGAACAACGCTCAGCTTAACTATTCGACACTAGAAAGTTGAAAACAAAGATAAATCTTATTTCACAACTCGCGAAGCACGCTACAGTGACAGCTAGAGCTTTAATTACTACAGCGCAGTATAAATGAATATATAGCCCTAACCATCACTAGTGCAAAATATCCCTGTTAGGCTGCCAGTTTGCCACATTCCACCATTCACACATTATCTCTTGTCTCATACATCACAACAGGCACATGTGTTGTCGAGTTTGCTTTTAAATACTCATTCAGTGCTTTTCCCATGCAGTCTGTAGATCTAAATTACCTTTGTGCTATTTCATTATTTCATTAAACAGCCCAGCGCCCACCTTACATGCTTGGCAGGGCTTGCCGTGTTGATGCTGTGCAAAGACGGCAAGTATACACCGGTCTCATGCTGTCTTTTATCCAACTGTGACATTAAAAATATGGCTCCCAAGAACTCACATGGCTAAAATGGGATAGGGTGGTTCCCCCTCACACATGCCACTTCCATTTTCTACATACTGATCTTGTCTCCCTGGGGCTGTGACATCAACACCAAGTTATATAAGATAGACAAACAAGCATGCATAAGTCAGGCAGGATACCAGGGACAACCAGGCAAATCATACTTGCATAAGTGTTGCAGTTGATCACAACTGGACTTAAAATTAGGGCTCAACTGATATGGGTTGTTTAAGACTGATACTGATTCCAGAATTTCTATTTTTACTGAAGCTACCGATAGCCAATATTTTGTGCCAATATGTAATATCATTAGATTTAAAGATTACTGTGCACAAAAAAGAAAACTCTTACTTGAGTAAATCTCTTTTAAATGAAATTTTAATAAATGAACAAATAAAATACTGCAAAAGCATAAAGAAGAGATACTGTCAAACAGTGTTAAAAAATCTTTTAAAGAAGAGAGAATAACTTCCACTGTCCTTCATATCTGAGTGGAAGGACAGTGGTATACAAAATACCCGTGTATGTCACTGAAATATTACAAGTATAACTAACTGTGGAGCACTCGTTATAAAGGACAGTTTTCTTAAGTGTGAGGTATGTGGAACAGAGTGGTACCGTGGCTCAATGACATCAATGCTGAATTATCTCAAACAGCATCTACAGCTGAGGAAAATGGACTTGGCCAAGCAAGCATGACGACATTTGTGTGAGCTTCTTGAAAATGTCACAGTAGCCGAGCTGAAGTAATCTCCACCCTCATTTGCTGACATGATTGCTTAAGATGTGCAGGCATGTAATACCATAGAGAGAAGAAAGTGATGCAATTGATTACTTTTGTTCATGCTTTAGTCCTTTTATATTTTTGGCATTTCCTAACTATTTCATATATTCATTTTGACCCTGAACAATCAAATTATTGACCATGAGAATGGATGGATTCGTGCACATCCATACTGTGGTTGGTGGGGCTCAATGTGTCCAACAGGTCTGAATTACTTGGCAGTCTTTCTGTACTGCTCTCGTTACTTCAGTCTGTTCTCTCTGGGGAGCCACAAGGTTGTACCTGATCAAAGAGAATAATTCAGGACCGTAGCAGAGGGAGGAGAGGGGAGAGGACCCAAGGAGCAGGAGGTACAAAGAGAAGGTAAAGCTCAAGCTGGGAGAAAGTCAACAGTGTTTTTGTGTTATGCTGGGAAGAAGAAAGGGAGAGAGAGGCAGAGTTTCAGTGAGCTATTCCTGTACTTTGTTCCTCTGTGCAGGATACTCTGCATAAACTCACCTCAATCTACAGTGTCTTCTTTCACAACTTATTTTTTGCGTAGTGAGGTTAACAAGTTTGCGAAAAGCCCTTGGCTCTCCATTGGGTGATTAAGATTGAGTTTATTTTCTTATTCTGTACACGGTCATCTCAGATGGTGCTGACAGCATCACACATAATGAAGCTCATATTGAGGAAACCACAAAGCTGCTAATTGTACACACACATACGTACACACGATAGATGCAGCTTGTTTGTATAGTTTCCCTCCCATGTTACCTCATTAAGAGAATGTCTGTGTCTGCTCTTCATTGCTTGCAGGGGTATTCACAGATGTATGTTAATGCGTATGATTACATGCATGGATAAGGATTGTGCAGCCAGATGTGGGCGTGCGAACCCCCTTAGTCCCTTCCTCAGGTGCAGCTTTTACCCTGGGCATACCGCCCAATCCTCTCTGCGGTCCAAACTTCATGCTCCCATGTGAAGCATCCCATTCCCTAGATCCCAATGAGCCCAGTCATAAAATAATATATCAAGGCAGAGCAATGTAATCAGGTTCAGTTTGTCCCGTGGGTTTATTCACTACATCCTTCTGCTGACGTGCAGAACCAATCAGGACAGGACCTGTCAGAGGCTACAGAGGCTGTGAGGGAGTATTGAAAGGCAATTTGAAAGTAAACAGACACCATCGTTGCTGCTTCTGCATCCCTAGATGGGAGCTGAAAACAGCAAAGCATTTCATGAGCAGAAGTAGAACAGCATAAACTCCCTCACAAGAGTGCACTTGTGTTTTCATGTGTTGAGAATTGTTGGGTAAGAGAGACCCAGAGTGTGCTGCACAGAGCTTAAGCTTCTATGTAGAGTTAAAGAAGATGGCGAGATGCAACGTCTCTGTTGTGCATTGTTGTTTCTCTTTTGAGGTAGTCTACACAAGAACTGCATGAATGTAAAACTCTTCATCGACAGATTTTCAAAGCATGGAAGTGACCTAATACACTGAAGGAAAATGCACACTTAGAATGAATGCTACAAGGTATGCAATGGCCATTTGTTTTAACATTATGGAAGGTAGATGATGCGAAAACTGTCTTGCAGAATCGTTGTGAACACAGCCATTAATTACCTCCTGACACGGTATAAAAAAAAAACATGTTGAAGTGCCACTTTTTCTCGTGTCATCTCATCTTAAAGCACTTCAGCCTGTGATGTTCCTCATATTTGCATTTCTTTATGTAGCACGCGCCATCGCCCTTATGACGTAAGGCTTTAGTCACTAACTATATGACTTGCCCATAAATAAAACATAGCATGTTGATGTGTTCCAAAATATATAAGGGATGTGTTTACGTACCATGTGATCACCTCTATTTAAAGAAATGCAAACACAAGGAGCGTCATTGGCTGAAGTGCTTGAAGAGATGATGGCATGGGGGAAAGTGCTGCTTCAATGCATATTTCTGTTAAAAGCACTCTTTTGCAGACCCTGACTACACTGGGCAGGAGTGTAAATGTTTGCAGGAGGGGAAGATGTAGGTAATGGGAGAATAGAGGTGCATCAGATGTCCTCAAGTCATTTTTTACATGTGTAGGATGTGCGAATGGTTTGCTGAATTTGGCCTTACGGCTGTCCACCTTGCTCACTTACACTACCAGATCTAAAATGAGTCTCTAGTCCCATTACTCTTCACTGCCTGAGTCTCTTACTTGTTCAGTCCACTCTTCAGGAGAGTTTGGCATATTTATATTCAGATAGGATGGTTATAATATCTGATCACATTTATTGTCTGTGTATCTACTTTATGCTGGGTGTTCCTGTTTGCTTACCGTCTGTGAATTGTAAAATTTATATATATATATAAAGGGGTGGAGTGAAGGGAAAGCTGAGATGCCGGGCTTGTTTTGCTCATGGCATTTAGTTTATTTGAATCCACAAGCTTTTCATACCCAGTGAGTGAAGCTCCAAGGCCAGTAAATACACTGGAGTGAATAAAACCTTTAGTGTGTGAAACTTTTTTTTTTTAAGCCCTCTGGTCTCAAAATGCTCAATATGGTTTTAAGCATCTCTTTGTCTCAGTCCGGTTGCACATCAATAAGTTTCCTCTGCAACACATTTTTGGGACTGTTTTCGTTAAATTCACTGCTTCAGGTGGGAATGATGGATGCGTAGAGGAAAATGACCTGGCTTTCTTCCCTACTGTGTTTCTCTCCATGTTTTAACAGTACATGGATTTGCAACAGCTTGGAGAGAGAACACAGCGCTGTACAGTTGACAGCCATGTGCAGAACAGTAGCTTGCAGCCACTGCTAAATCTTTATTTGACCTGAAAGCGACCTCTTTCTGATTACATTAGATCCACACAAACACGCACAGCATCACCATCACCCCAGGCTTTCCCTGTGTCCTCCAGCGGAGGGAAAACAAACAGCATTGTACATCAAAGCTGTTTTCTGCACATTTGCCCCATTCTGCCTTACAGTGCGTGCTTTTTGATGTTGTGCCAGGGGACATGGATGCCAGACTGTCACCTAAGGAGGTAAAAATAGAGGCATTCATTCACACTCTGCTTATGAACAAGTGATGCAAGAAGAATAGAAAAAATGACAACAAAACTATGATAATGGGCAGTGACTCACAGCAGAGAGAGTTTGTGTTGAGAGCGTGATGTTGGGGAACTTAACGAAGACAGGTTACTCACGGGAGACCGAGTGCAGGGAGAGTGTGAAGTGAACGAGTCTGGCATTGTTATGACAAGGGAAAACAGGTATGAAGAAGTAGAGGAGACAAAATAGGCTTGAAGTAAGCTATGTGGCATAAGGGAACACCAGAAAAAAACATGAATACTGAATAAAAGTTGAACAGTTGTGAAGAATGTAGAAACCAGAAGAGTGGAGTGGATAAAAGTCAGGTTCTTTGGGGGATGCCCTTGTCAGTGAAAATGGGACCACCCACTGATCGTAGTCATGGAAACCCACCGAACAATGTTGGCCGCGCTCAGGAGAGGAGGGCTGAAGTAATGACAGAAAATGAAAGTGACATGTGAAAAATTGCTTGTAAAGAAGGGATGGGGGGGAAGGAAAGTCCATTTAAAGAAAGAAGGGAATTCCACGTTTCTGTCATCATCCATTTAGTCAAGAGAAGAGAGGCATTAGTGCCGTGCGAGCCACGCTGAACGCTGCTTCAGACTGAGGCCGGCACGATGACTCAAATGGCTATTCCCGTGTGAGTTATGTCAGGGCTTTTTTAGAGTTTTAGGGTTATGTCAGGGCTGTTTTTTTTTTAAACACATAATACATAGATTTAGGGTTGCTACTAACAATCATAATTTCATTTTCAATTAATCTAATTCAATTAATCTTCGATTAATCTGATTTTTTTCCTCTTCAGTCTATTAGCTATCAAAAATAAGAACAAATAATCATCCTAAGTTACCATAACCTTAAGGGATGTCCTTTATATTGCTTCCTTAGTCTGACCGGCAGCCAAAAATTTTTTTTTAAGTATTTTATGATATGAACAGAGAAAAGTTAGAATATCTTAGCATCTTAGTGGTCTCAGTAAAGTGGTAATTTGCCAATATGTTTGATTTTTACTTCACTAAATGACTCAAAAATTAAACTTTATATACTTAATCCATGAGACAGGTGTGTAGGAGGGAGTCGTATTGATCAAAAGTTACAAGAAGATTCCCGCACACAATCAGATATTTATTTTCGGTGCCAAATGTTTGATGGCAAGTTAGGCGGTGCATGGGAGACTTTTGTAACTTTTTAATTCATAAATAACAAATGATTAACCATCATTGAAATTATAATTAATTAATTTTCAGTCATTCATCTAATGAATTAATTATTAAATTAACCACTACATAGATAATACTGTATAATGAGTTCTGATAAATTGTATTTAACATTTTAATTTCAAACTTCGATAAAATAGTTGGTCATTTGATGTCAGTTTTCCGGTGAAGGTCTGCTGCTGAGACGGTCTGTGTTACCGTCACAACACACAGCTGAGCTTGTATAATGGGTGTATTCTTGTTCTCAGCCTTGATGGCCGTACGATTCAGTCTGAGTGCTTCTGACCAAGACTCAGAATAGTTGGATTTGATAAAGAAGGCCACCCTATCCTCTAATGCATAGTCATGTGGTGCGGTGATAGCAGGCCTCGGTCTAATTCTGTGGTCTGCAGAGTGTGCTGCGAGCTGAAATCACCTCCGCAGGTCTATTTTCAGCCGGCAGTTAAAGAACCGCTTGATGTCTTCTGCTGCATTTGAGACCTTCTTGAGTGGTTCAAGTTTTGGGCCTATTGATGTTTTTAGCCTGGTCTTTTTGATGGCATCCACACGCATAGTACCCGTCCCCCCACCCCACCCCACGCCGAAACAGAAGAAGAGCAACCACTAACCTCATCAGAGAGAGGGAGATGAGCTGACGCCATATACCACACCCTCAATTTGGGGCTTGTGCGTGGTGTGTGTGTGTGTCAGTGAGAGTTTGTGTGAGAAAGAGAGAGGGAAAGAGAGAGGGGTTGTTCATTTAAAAAAAAAATCTGCTTCATAATGTAATCCGTTAAGATTACATCTGTCTCTCATTGTTTAATAATACGGGTGTTTGTCAATATGTTAGCAGCAGCCATACATGCATAAAACATCATTAACAGCGACCACATTTGAAATCCATTAATTGTGCTTTGCCTCCATAAGGCCTGCTCTGACCTGGTTTCAGAGAACAGCCAAAGTATTCTGTTAAAAGGGCCATTAGGCCTCTCGAAATCACAGTCATCACTTGTTCAGTCATTCAGATGGCTGTGGTAGTGTGCCGGGGTCTGCTTCCTTATGCTTCAGTCTATTCACTTTACTCAGACACAAAGCTGGTAGGGGGTAAAGCTGTCCGTCTTCCTCTGAGAAGCAACTAATGCAAACAGTGCAGAATGGAGGGGGAGGTGGAAATGTTCCCTCATTGGCTGATCTACCGGCTGTTTTTGACCTGAATGCCAAACACAGAAAGCTTTGCCAGACTTTTTTTTAAACATTCCCTCTCTCTCTTTTTTTTTTTTATAATCCTCTTTTACTTTCCCTTTCTCTTTGTGTGGTGTTGAAAGCGCCTCTGAGCTTTTCCCCCCTCAGTGAAGGGCGTTGTGAAGTGCTGGCGTAGCCCAACTCAGCAGTCTGTCGCTCATCTCTCCTCCTTTTTTTTTTTTTTTTTTTTTTTAACTCTCTCAGAAGAGGAGTGGAGGGTCACAGGGAGCACGGGCTCTCTGGCTCTTCTCTTTTTAAACCCGCTTTCTCCCAAATCTGTTTGGATTCCTTTGTGCGTGCGTGCGTACGTGCTCACATATCCACTCGTTTTTGAATCACCTCTTGTCTTTCTGTTAACCGTATCAAGGAAACTGAGGCTATCGGAGAAATAGAACCAGTTGCTCTGATTAAATGAAAAGTGAGTTTCAAGCTAAAAGTGGATGTTGAGACTTTGAGATTGATTGCTGTATAAGATGCTGTCATGAATTTCCGCGCGCTGAGAGTAACGGCATGTGTGTAAGCATGATGATGTATGTGCCACTCTGGCGTACATGACTGCCCACATAGGAGGATGGATTTGATTTGGAGTGGCATTCCCATCACTCTATCTAATGAGCACGGTTGTCAAGGAGACAGAGAATTTGGTGTGCATGAGGGGAAGCGAAGTGCTCGTGCAACAATGGGAGAGAATAAGAAATGCAATTAAAAGATACAGCAGTCATTTTCCAAAAGTGTGGAAGTGTACCAAAACAAGCTGTAAACAGAGCTGGAAATCCACTGATGTTGGCAGCCCAGAGCATTAAAAAAATCAAGATTAACATAAAATTAGGATCAATTATATTCATACTAATACAATTTAACCATACTTGAAAAAGCAAGAAATGTCTACTGTACTTCCTAGTTGATTTTAAATTCATAAATAAAAATTGTTTGGGATGTGGGCAATCCAACAAGTAAAACATGTCAATAATCTTTTCAAATTGAAGCAACAAAATCTTTTTCTTGTGCTTCTTCCAAAGTGACCTGAACGTAGCAGAAAACAGGCAGCAAGTAAAGTAAACAAGAAAACGTGTGAGCAACGCTAAAAAGCAGCAAATGGGCTGTTATGACTGAAATGATGAGATAATATTTCAATCACAGCTATGTAAGATGTGCAACTTCAGAGAGTGTTAATTTGTTAAAAAGAAAAATCACTTTTTTTTGGATTGAACTGTTGGCTGGAATCGTTCTGCAGAGCAGCACTCCCTCTGAACTTGAGCTCTACAGTGAAGTTAAGCGATGAAATTTTCAAAAGCCCAAGTTGAAAATCCTTTAACATGGAGACACATAACCAGAGAAGTGGGGCAGAGGGAGAAGGTGGAAAGGGAAGTTGTGCAGCGAGAAAACTTGGATTCATTACTGTGATGGCAAACATCTGTCCTGCCGGTCTTTGCCAACTTCACTGTCGCTTTTCTGTAGCTGAACCTGCCATCTCTGACCTCCCTGTGTAGGAGGTGGAAGGGCAAACGAAAAAGACAATCAATAGTGTATCCCAAAAAATGTTTTCTCTCCCATACATTGACTGGCTTCAGATCTGCTTCCAAGTATCTCTTGAGTGAACAAGTTTCCCCAGCAGGCTTCTTCAGGTTCAGTCATCCATTGATTCACAACAGCAGACGCATTGAGGGGGAAAAAAAAAAAAAAAAGGAAGCAAGAGTTCCCTGCATGTTGTAATCCAGCAGCTTTGGCCTGAGGCAAACAGAGGCCACGGCACGCTCACATACCACCTGTCACCTGAAAGAGTTAACGTCACTGTCTCATCATTTCGTCATAAATCTGCCCCTCCGCCTCGACCTCCCGTGTTTTCTCCAGTCACTTTTTATTTGTATATTCATCTCCGACTGAATCTCCGTCTTTGTAGCTGCCAACACTGCTACACCAAAGCGGACGTCTTGGCTGCCTGTATAAATGAGGTTATTGTTAACTCCACTCAACTCTCCCAGTGGCATGTTGCACAACTCCCTCCTGCGCCTCCTCTCTCCTCTCCTCTGCTGTCCCTGTCCCGGCCTGTGAGGAAATCCAGTTTGACAGCTTTAGTGACGGCAAGCAGAGGCACATTCACAACTGCAACGCTCCACTGCACAAACTGCGATATATATATATATTTTTTTGCCGTTCATAGTAGAGACAGAGAGAAGACAGTTATGGGATGTTCTCATATGGTGCGAGACAAACCCGGTTTTGCTTGTAAATGTGCATTCACTATAAGAACTGATATCAGTAATGGCTGTGCTGTCTCTCTTCCTCGATGGCTGTGCTGTGTCTGTGGCTCTGGCCTAATTGAAGTGGAATTTAATATCTTCTGTTGGAGGGGAAAAAAATACATAGACGCCCAGAGCCTTAGAGCGCTCACATTTGCATTTCATGAAGTACAGTCAGCACAGAAGATATCAATCTTCCCAACAGTAATGAAATCCTTTATATGGTGTAATTTGTGTGGCTACACTTCTCATGAGTCATAATTCTCTTTTGTGGCCCCGCTCTATCTACGCCGTGCCCTCTCATTAAAGAATAAAGTGTAAATGACAATATGAGAGGGGGGATGTATGATCCACCTCACAGCTGAAATGTGTGTCTGTGTGTTTCTGCTCATTAGTGTCTGGGAAACTCAGTGTTGCTGCACACAAACAGATGTGTAAACATGCATAAACACTCAATCACACACCTCTCTCTCATGCACACACTTTTTTTTTAATCTTTGGCAGGGATTACAGCATTCTCCCTGCAACACCATGAATGCCAAATGGTTGCATTACTCCATTTAATCTATAATATAAAATTACAGTATAATAAGTATAATGTTATTCATAAGTGACTTAATCTGGTGCAATGACTATATACTTCCATAAAAAATAGGCGTGATTTATGTAATTGCACCCTTGTTTCTGAAATGTGTGGAACAGTGCACTTAACTGTCCATTTAAGCTCCTGCAGGGTGTTGCTGCTATAAATTACAGCATCCCACAGTAGCTACTGGAAACATTGCATCAGACTGGATGTGCAAAAGGCAAATTTTCGTGTGATTTCTTGGACCCAACACTTGTCTTAACCAATGACTGGAAAACAGCTTGAAATGACTATTTATAGTGTATCATACATTTATTTCCCCCCCTCCTTTAGATAGTCTGTTCTTCATGTGCAGCAAAGCGACTTCCTTTTATTTATTTGACTTTTATTTATTTATTTATTTATTTATTTATTTTTTCCAGCTGCAGACGTTTAACTTGCAGCGTTCTAAACATAGACCGGATTGCTAAGATGATTTTCATACCACGAGATTCCTCATATCACAGGAAAGGTTTTGACAAGACAGAAATAACATCCAACTTGCCTGATGCTTTCATGTATGTTCTTACACAGACAATTTTAGGTTTTGTAGTGTTGCACGGGCCTCTCTCACATACAGATTCTCTTGCATGTAAGCTCTCATACGGATACAGCAGTTAAGGTGGTCCAGTAAACCCACGTTAAATCACCTCAGAAAAGGCTTGGTGAAATAGAGCATGTAATCCCTCACTGTCTGTCTCCAAAGCAGATCGGTAGAGGTGTGTGTGTGTGTGTGTGTGTGTGTGTGTGTGTGTGTGTGTGTGTGTGTGTGTGTGTGTGTGTGTGTGTGTGTGTGAGTGTGAGAGTGTGTGTGCGCGCGCGCGCCACACCTACAAACTCTGAATGGGAATGTAGAATATTTATTGTAGATGAGAAACACATTTCAGGACCCTGACTCATATC
>OMKZ01056088.1:3376-18757 GCA_900302535.1 Neoniphon sammara
ACCCACAACACTCCAACAAACAAGCTCATGCATGCAAACGAACAATGGGCACAAACGCACACAGGGGCACGCACACACACACACACACACACACAATAAGGCACTGAGCTCAGAAACATGACAAAGGTATGCATGCACACAGGCATACTCACATTCAATAGTCAATACATTGTGTTCAAAAATACTCTGATGCATTCAGTCATACTCCATTAAAACGCACTCTCCTTTCTTCTGCCTCTGTCTGGATACTGTCTAACAAATCACACACAGATACACACTCCCTCACCCTCATGGGGTGTATGTCTGCGTAGGGTGGCTTCCCCTCTGCCATCTCTATAGCTGTAATTCCCAGAGACCAGATGTCGGCCACGCAGTTGTAGCCGATCTCCTGTATGACCTCTGGGGCCATCCAGAACGGCGTGCCGATCACCGTGTTACGCTTCGCCATGGTGTCCTGAGGGAAGAGAGAAGGGAGTGAGTGAGAAGCAGACAGTCAGACGGAGAAAGTGATTTGTCAAATCCAAGAATGTTAAGTCAAATGCCAAGATATTTCTGTCCTTGTGTAAAATGATCTTGCCAAGGTCTCTGGGACAGAACAAACCTCTCGAGAACACAACAACAGAGGACATTTAGAGTGTATGCTTGACTTAATATGATTAATTAAGACACAAAAATGTTAATTTCCCAGCTGTTTCGCCCAGCTCTGTACTGTTGACCGTGTTGTTTGGTTGTGATGCATCATTCTAGTTATCAAGTAACCATGTCATGCATTCTTGGCTGGCAAGTAAATGGTTGGTATTTTTTTTTTTTATCAGTCTTTGCATTCTTTTGTTTTGGAAATCTACTTTCTCAGACATGTTATGGAGGTCATAAGAATGCACAAGAGTGCAAAGTGAGTAAGATTGAGGGTGAGAGTGAGAAGGAAAGTGGGAGGGATAATGGCTAAAGGAATACTCCAACGTTTTGAGTAAAATACCTTTTTTGAATTACCCAGACTGAGAGTCGTTTTAGGAGATGTTTCCAAGACGTGTATTTCAAATACACACGATAAATTGTGTAAATAAAACAGCTTCAGAGTTGCTGTAAGGTTAATTTTTTTTCACTTTGACAGAGCTAGGCTAATGACTCCTGTAGACTTCATGTCTTTATGCTAAGCTAACACAAAATGCTACCCATAGGAACTGAAACAGTGAAATACTCCTCCAAGAAATTTTAACTTTTCCAACTCTATTGTTCAGTACTGCTGTCCTTTCCATTTCCATTCTTTGAATTAGTTGTCCTGTCAGTGAGCAGACTGATGCCGAATTTAAAGCTGCTGTAAGCAATATTTTTTTGTTGAAATAAGTGTTAAATAGCTCTACATTCCATCAGCGATCACTGATACAGAGTGTTTGGTCAGTGACATGCGTCTGCCAGTGCCTCCGCTCTGCAGTAAACCAGAAGTTAAATTTCTGGTATCCTGTTCCCACTTTATCCAATCAGGAGAGAGAACTCCACAAAGAGGCAGTCCTCTGTGTGTGTTCATGATCAGGGGCACGTTCAATCTGAAAACGGTGTGCAACGTTTCACTACAGTTTCCAGGTTGAATATGTTTCCTCAAAACTGTGTTCAACAGTGTGCAATGGGTGTTGAGGTACATTTTCTCTGTTTTGGTGGGTGTATACGGCATGCAGCCGTATCAAAAAGGCTGACATAGGTGCAACGCTTGCCTAAATGAACAGGGTGTTCAATGCACCTTTGTTTCAATTTAAATAAACATTTTGCTATGTTTTGTCAGGGCTGAACACAACCCAGACAGCAGAATTTCAGTTAACTGACCACGGCAGAGAAGCAACCGATTCCAGCGCTCCCAGAACAGCTTACACAACCACATACACTACGTGATTTAAGACAACAGAAGAAAAGTAATATTGTACAGTGCTGTGGCAAAGACCGCTGCACGATCATGTGATGACGTGGGGAGGAGGGCGGGGAGTGCTAACTGCAAGAATGGACAGGAAGTTAGCCAAAATGCCAATATCACTTACTGCTGCTTTCATTCCTGTATTCATGCCAATAAACAGCACACCATATTCAAACATATCCAATTCATTAAATAAATAATGGCTTCAATAAACTGTTATTTTTCTTACTGTGAGTTGCCCGGCGACTCCAAAGTCAGCCAGTTTGGCCTGACCCTCTCCATTGAGCAGGATGTTGCCTGCTTTGATGTCTCTGTGGATCTTCCTCATAAAGTGGAGATACTCCAGGCCCTTCAAAGTGGACTGCAAAATGGCTGCTATCTCCTCCTCTGTTAGCTACAGGACACAGACACACACAAACACACAGGTAAAGAGAAAGACACCTTCATCAAAGTACTCTGCAAAGCTGTGTCTGTGCACATGCATGCGTGTGTGAGTGAGTGAGTGTTACATTACCGTTTTGTTGCGTATTCGGATGATGTCAGACACTGATCCAGCCCCACAATATTCCATTACGATCCACAGGTCACTGTTCTTAAAATAGCTGCCATAGTACCGCACTACATGGGGACTGGACACACAGAGATTCAGTTCAGTTTGATCATCTGGTACAACAGGATTGGTGCAAAGTTCCATCTATCTCAGTCAGTTAAAAATACAAAATGTTTTTGGCTGGTTAATAATGGACCTTTCTCAACTATCAAAACATCATTCAAAATCACATGAGGCTTTTAAAGAGAAAAGAAAATGTACTTCCTAATTAAATTAAGAGTAAATTTCCCCCATCATGCTTTATGTATTTATGCCTCAAAATTAACGTCATAATGAATTATTGGCGTTAAAATCCAACAAATAGCACTTGGAATTTTTACTATTTATTGTCAATGTTCAGGTAGCTAACATGTCATAAATATAGTCTTAAATGGCAACAAAAAAGCAGGGGAGGATACAGATGTGATGTGCAAGGATGCTTTAATATATTTTAATGAACACAAAGACAGTATAAAGTACCTGTTGCACTGCTGCATGATGGAGATTTCCTTGATGATCTCCTGAAGGTCAGACTCCACAGGAACCTGTTTAATGGCTACAATCTCGCCTGTCTCTTTATAATGGGCCTTAAACACACTGCCGTACGACCTGCAGAGACACAGAGACACAAGCTGGAAATGTGTGCAGATGAACTTGTGCTTTTGGACAAGCTTGTAACCAGTTAAGTCACTGGTTAACATCCCTGATCAGTGAAACAGACACACTCTCCCCTCCTGTAATCATCATCTTTCAATAAACTGTTGAGTCTTAAAGCTGAGGGTTTGATGAGTTATTTGAATAGAAAAGGCTCCAGGGCTAGAGGAGTAACAGAGCCATATCAACCAAAACAATCCACAAACCTACAAGGAATTGAACTAGTCATTCTATCGATAGTCTAGTTGTATTTTTATAGTTTGGTGCTTAAATTGACATTAATAGTGTACAGTTAATTATAAATACTACAGAGTTATCAGAATAAATGTCATGAGCATGTGTCTACCGATACCAGCGGCCAATTGCTAAAAAATAAGTGACTCATCAAAATACATCCCTCCCCTACACAACTGCAATCAGGGTTTTCCATTCATGTAGGCCTATTAAACGGTGGCGGCCTGTTTCACTTTGACCCACCAGCTTTCCCCCACCCACCCGCTCGCTCCTTTGCAGTGTAACCTGCACATGCATTTGTCAACACACACACACACACACACACCATCTTAAACATCATATTACTGTTTTTTTCCATTCACTGCTCCACAACATATCTGTGTTTCTACCTCTGACCTCAGTCGCAAGTCTTTTATCAACTCCAACATCCTTAGCAACAGTACCAAACACAAACACACACACATACACACAACAGTTCATACCAGTTAAGACCACATGAAAAAACATAGCTGGTTAGGAGCATCAGTTCACACTGGGGATGTGCATTTTGACTAATTTCACTGATACTTAAACAGAAGTTTTGTAAATGACTATACAACTAGTTTAAAAGCAGATCATTTAATCATTTTTGTGTGGCTGCTAATTGGGCTAATGCTGCAGGAACCATTACCAAGCCCTGTGGCGTGAATTACATGTTTATAGCCTCTGGAGAGTCACCGAGGATTACTAGTGTTTCAAAGATAGCATGTCATCACACACACACACCCCATCAGACAGTCGTTTAGAAGGGGAAGTAAATTGAGAAACAGGAAATGAAGAGGCAATGTTTATGATGATGGGCACCGGAGGAGGGAGGGGCTTAATGCATGGCTGAGAAGAACGAGGAAGAGATAGGGAGATAGAGAGAAAGACAGAGCGAGAGCGAGGAGAGAGAGAGAGAGAGAGAGAGAGACAGTGTGACTGTCTAACTGACTGACTTGACTTGACTGGCTGTATGACTCACCCTTCACCCAGCTTCTCCAGGACATCAAAGACTTCCTCTGGCTGCTTGGTCAGACTGTCTTCACTCAGTTTCTTTAACTGTCTGTAGAGAGAGAGAGAGAGAGGGAGAGAGAGAGAGAGAGAGAGAGAGAGAGAGAGAAAGAAAGAAAGAAAGAAAGAAAGAAATGTGGATGTGGGGAAAGGAGGGAAGAAAGAAACAAAAGAGAAAATTCAATTTCAACATTTTCTCAAACATGTGGTCAGAAGCCCTTATTTTGTTACTATACATTTATATTGAATTTTAGGCATCCGACTTATAAGTTGAACAACAGAAAAGCTTAAATTCCTTAAAGAGTCCAACATTTAGCATCCAGACAAAACATTATTACCATTATTCCTGTTTCTCAAGAGCATTCATGTATAACCAAGATGTACTAAAATGACAGTTTTTAAATATATCTTCCTTGCGGGTGTTGCTGTCTGCCTTTTGCACTCTTCTGTGATGTGAGCAGTACTAAAAAAGCTCTGCCAGATTTGTGATCAGTCAACAGACAAAAATAGTCTCAGTATATGAAGATAGATCCAAATATGTCCAAGGTACAGCTTTTGATAAACCTTCCTAGAATGACAGTAGACTGCAAAAAACTCCAGGATAAGAGATATGAAGTTTGTGGACTGAACTGTACCATCTTTTGATTTTAACCAATGAATTGTGAATTTCAAGTAATCTTATTTGTCCATAAACATATGTAATATTGGAAATGAAACTCTGTGTGTGTATTAGAAAATCTTACCTGGCAATTTGTGTATGACAGGGATTTATATGAAGTTGGTTTCAATTCATTTAAGAGCAGCGCTAAATTGAAAGAGGTCTTGATGCTGGAAGCTGCAGTGGCATTAGACTGGGAATGGTAGCTTACCTTTTGGCATGTAAGCTCTGTGATCAATTTACTGCTGTGTAATGAGAAGATGGGTACAAGTTTCCAATTCTCCTACAATGCATGCTAACACTTTAGCGTGCACTGAAGCTAGCTTTGCATCATCTGAAGCTCCTCAAACATGTGCACACTGCTGTCAAACCTGCAGCCAGTCTTCTTAGTGTGAAGCTGCATGTTGATCAAAGAGGTGATTTGCCATAAAGTCTGTGCATTTCTTTCAAGTTCCTAGGCCAAATTCCCATTCAGCCCAGCAAGACATGTGCCCAGCTGTATAGGCTGATTGCCACAAGCCATGGTAAATGTAGGCAGTTGAGTATTGAAATGCTAATCTACCCTTAATCTGGTTTCCCAATGAACTCAGTGAACTTCAAATGTGTGTATGCACCTGCCTGTGGCTCAAACGACTGAGCACATCAAAAGCCAACAGAGTTTAGATTACAGAGATTAATTTTTTCCTCAAATTCTTTCCGCAGCTGCTATCTTATTTCTTTTCCAAACACTTATTGTTATTGACAGGAATGTCACCAGGGCACTACCTCTGACTCTTGCACTCCTTGTGACTGGTTTCTTTTAACACTGGTGATCCAGGAATTCAAACCTTTTTTTATTGTTGCACTCATTGTAAGTGACTCTGGATAAAAGCATCAGGTAGGAGCTGTACCTGCATAATGTAAATAAGGATGTAACCTTAGATCTGTGTGGTCCAAATGACTAACTTGTGTGTAGTGCAAAGTTTGGGTCTGAACACTTTATACACATTTCATTCAGGATGTTAATTCCCTTTCAATTCAAAAAACTTAGTCTTTCATGGTAAAAGTCTCATATTGATCCAAAAGGCTAAAGAAAATGTGAACTGCCATTCTTGCTATAGTGGACATGTTTAACCCCCCCCCCAAGTTAGCCTCACTGAGTATCTCATTTTCAAAAGTGTTTCTCAACCTTCTAGTTGAGAAATGAATGAAGGGATATCCAACTAATCACAATTCATTAAGAAATGATATTTTCTTCACAATTCAGCAGGAGTGCTGCACCACAGCAAATACCACTGCTACTGGGTAAATGTGAAGTAAAAATAAAATTATGCTGCTGCTACATCTCCCTCTTAAATGAAATAAATGTCCCCCTGCTTAGGGCTCCTACCACAGTCTATGGCTCCTACACAATCAGCCACAATTTCAAAATCCTATATTTCTTCCAGCTGTTAATTTACTGGTTTGATTTGAATATTTTGGTGTTCAGTAAGATTTATGCAGGTTGGCATCCTTGCCCTATTAATTAAAATGTAATATTGCTCTATGTTGCTATGAAGACTATTCTACAGAGCAGCAAATAGTGATGACAAACCACATAAAAAGTGTAATGGTATTCATATCAGGGCCTTACAATAACATTTTTCTTATACTTTCTCCAAACTGTTTTGGACCATTTACAAACTCATCAAGACCTGAAAATACCCAATTCTTTTCCTTTTAGGAGTCAATGCCTGAATTCCTTTTTTGTTGTTCAGCAATTATATGAAGAAATTAACTGCGCAAAGAAAGTAAAAATGTGCAGATTTCACAAATTTACAAACAGCTATGGTACATGAGCTTACAGAGGAAACAGTGGACAAGTGAGCGGAGGTGATAACAGGACAGCTGTGCTTTTTTTACCAGAAGCATCCTGATAACTGGACAGAGGCAATAATAGGAACTCCTCAGTTCCTACTGTCACGTAACACACTGGCCTGATTGACCATACAAACCATTTCCTACACTGAACCAATAAATGGCAGGTGCACCTCTTACTATAACCTTCACAGCACATCCATACAAGGCTTCATGTGCCCATCAAAATATGGCAGCTTGTTTTAGTTATTAAAGTGTTACCAGAGCACTACAATGAAAATAAGCCAGTTTAATTGTGTATTTTTTATCTTCAATAAATTTTAAGAATCTTATATGGAGACTGTCAATTGTGACCAGCCTGTCATGCATGTTTTAAATTTTGCTAAATAAATCTACCTACCTACCATCCCCATGTTTTAGACATTTTTACTTTTGCAGGGTTTTTCCAACCCTAAACTCTTAAACTGACCAACTTTGTGTTTTATTCTGAACATTTAAATGACAATGTGAATTATATATTTTGTATGCTTGCGTAGGTCATTAAGTTTTCACAGCACTATGGTAGTAGTTACACAAGTTGTAGTAGCAGTAAAACTGTCAAACTGTGATTTTTAATGTTCTGCTTTCATAATGAGTTACGTTCCCTAGACAGTAAGTAGTAACAGTACTCTGCCTTTGCCTTGCTTAAGGCGCTGTAATAACAATAACAATAATAATAATGATAATAATAGTCTTTATTTGTACAGCACCTTTCTTAACAACGTTACAAGGCGCTTGTACAAAAAAATAGGCACCAATAGGCCTGTACTGAAACCCAAAATTATTATATTTTGAGGTGGTGTTGAATTAAACAGTGTAACAAAACACAGTCCACTGCCATCATTACAACATGGGCTTTTCTCATATAAATGAGTCAACATGACACATCTAAAATTGGTAATTAAAACACGCCTTAGGAAGGCTTACTCAATGCGCACCACATAGTAAGCCAAATCATAAACACATCAACAAACCGCCTACAGGATACTGTATTTTGTATGCCTGTCATGTATGAAGCATCCCAGAATCTGAATCACTTTATTTGCCAAGTACAGCAGATGTATTTGCCTTGGCAGCAATGATGTGGAGACATGCTGACAACTAACCTAGTCACACACAGTAGTACAAACTGATAGATATGATGCAGGGGCACAAACTCACATACATTAATTCTGAATTCAACTGTTTCTTTTTCATCATTATGGGACCTAGTGACCTCATTTTGTGCCACAAAATGTATGGTGTGGTCTCCAAGGTTTCAAACTCTTGTCGCTATGGAAACACAACCCTCAGGCTAGGATGTATGTCCACCAAGTCTGATCTAAAACACATAGACATGATAATGTAAATAACTACTTCAGTATCACGTTTCAGCTGATTAAGTTTAACCCATGTGAAAGCCACAGCTAAGCCTGGATTTACAAATAGTGTTAAGGCATTAAATGGGATCACTAGGAGCTTTACTGGTAACAAGCCGTGGGATTTAGCACAACAGAGATCAGGGCAGGGCAAGCACAACCATGAAGAAGTGGAACACTTTAAGATAAATTTTGACTGGAGCTTGATCCCCTGGTTCAGCCTGAAACTTAACAGCCTGCTCTCTTGATAAACGTGGCGTTTGACGCGACCAGCCAGACTATATGGGGGTATCAACCCTTAGCTTAAAAACAGCAGTTTTACAGTTAAATGGAACGAGAATGAATCAGAATGTCTCTTCCTCATACATCAACAGGCTCTGGGAAAGAACTTGGTTGAATGAAGTTCATTCAAAATCAGGTCTGAAATTCATTCAGCCAAAGCTGTGTCTACGAGTTTTATCTCGTCAGGCTGCAGGTTTCAGTTATTATTTTAATAACGTCCACTCATCTCCCATGAGAGTCGGTTATTTCATGTTATTCGGCCACAAGCTATGAACTTGTTGTGGTCGAATATTTCCTAATTTCAAGTACAATATATTCGCCAACAGGTTCACATTTTGCAAAGTTCAATAGATGAAGTCAGTGGAGATGTCAGACAGCAAAACCTTGGTGTTTCATTTAGCATAACGTTACCTGCGAGGGTGGTTCCTCATCTGCACTTTATCCTTGCTCTCCATGTTGTCTTTCTCGGGCGGCTGGCCTCCTTTCTGCCCGTGTGTATGTGACGAGCTTGGGCAAGCTTGTCAAACCCAACGTTTCAAAGATACTGTATGCTAATACAACTGACTACCGTATGCTAGCTCGCTAAGAGGCTAGCGGTAGCTAGCAGCGAGCGTGTTTCGGTTCACAGCAGTCTGCTGCTGGTGCCCCCGTGATACTTATCGTCCCTTTATCATTTTGTAAAACAAGGTTTGGACCGTGTTCAAACTTCTCCCAGCTTCTGTACTCTTGTTCTCGGTGTCATCCTCCCGCGTCAGTACAACTTCGGACTTGTCTGACTTGCCGCTAAGCAGGCGTCTTGACATCCACTTGAAAACCAGGAAGTGTAGTGAGCGTAAAGGCGGTCCAAACAAAGAGTGTAGTGCCTGACATCACCGACAAGAGGCGCTACACCCTCGTACACACAGCAGTAGCAGTTGGTGAAGACATCCAGCGGAAACCTGCCATACGCCGAGCGATGCAAACAAAAAGTCGACCTGCATGCAATGTTCATACACTTATCCTGCTTAATACTAATTTCCTCTAATGAATACACTAATGTGCGCAGGAAATTAGCCATGTTGTACAATCTTTGACATTACACAGCAGATTTCAAAAATAATATGCAAATACAGCAACACTATGATCAACGTAAAATGCTCACTGGTATGAATTACATTACACTGCTCATACACAGACAACACCGGATTATTTTCAGATTAACCTCATGCATACAGTGCATTATGTTTCCTTGGCAGGGCTACGTCAGAATGTTTTCCCCCAAAATCAAGACAGTGAGGCTAACATTAATAGAATATTTTATTTTTGAGGAACATAATAGCATAGCAATGTTCACATCTGATCAGTAAATAACATCCAGAGGGAAAGAAGGAGCCTCAGCTTCAGACCGGGAATGCACAGTAGGGACATAAAGCTGGAAAAAGAAAATGCAAGAACAGTACAATTAGATACAAGAAGATCTTTCTATTCTGTTATATAAATTCAAAGATTCAAAGAAGATGTTCAGTTCTGGCATCAGTGTGAGAAGGTGACATATAACAGCATATGACAGATGAGTTTTGTAAACAAAGACAAGCAGGGACCGCGCAAAGAAATTGGTAGTTTTTTAAGACAAATATGCATCACATAGAGAAGAAAATATGCAAAACATGGTGTTGAGTGGGGTGGACTTTCATGCTCTTCCTTGTTTGACTCACTCAGTGCCAAATTCTCTAAATAGCAACCCCTCCCACAACTTTATTGCTAAATGGCCATTCAAGGTCAAGTCGCTTTATTCTTGCAATAATAATCAAGCATTTCTCTGCAAACTATGCATTCAAAATGTATCTCTGTTGATATAAAATTGAAACAGAATTCTCTATGGAAGGAACCAGCAGAGAAGAGTTAATCCTGCTCCCAATTTTTCACACCCATATAGGTTTTCAAGAATATAAAAGATGCAGCATTTTAGGAAACTGACAGTTAAATCAGAGGTAACTTTTTGAAGATGATAGTGTGCTTTCTAGTTTGACAGTGGCACCACTATAAATATCCTTTTGGTTATTTGCAGCCAGAAAGTCACACAAACACACAATTTGATATGTTTCATCATTACTTTAGCAGCTCCAATTTATTGAGAGTCATAGTTCTCCAGTTTCAGGAGAGTTCTTCACCAATAACAACTGTCCCTGATACAGTAAGTTATGCAAATCCTTAAAGTGAGCAATATTCCTACAAATGCACACAGTGAATGAATACTTAAGTTGTATTTATAAAGTGTGTATGGTCCACAATCTCATTCTTGCACTGTAATTTGGCACTGCATGTGAGGTCCTGTTATTCTCATTTCAATGAGTCAGTATGAACTGTGTTGCTATGCAAGTTGCTACTAAGCCCTGTATGCCACAAGAAAAAATATCCCTGTATTTTAATTGAGACTGACAAATAAACAGATTATGATTCATTAACCAAATGCAACCAATGAAATACTCACAGTGGCTTTACTCGCCGGAGGGCCGCACACTTTCAAAGACGCCAGCTTCCCTCATGGCGTTGAACTCCTTGACAGCATCGTACTGCTTGTAGAAGTCAGCGTAGGCCTGTTTCCTGGGCTCTGTCACTGTGTACTGTGAGGACCAAAAATGTTTTGTTTGCAGTCAAACACAGGCAAAAACTATCAAATATGACTTTGTGGAGGCATTATAAGAGAAAATAATATAATTAAACTCGTATTGCTTGCTGAATGGGACGGAACAAGAATTTAAGCCCCGCTCCTGTTATGTGGTATCTGAATTAACTGTTTGACATAAGCCCAGGATTTTTGGTGTCTTCAGGCAAGTTTAAAATTCAGTCTGACTTTTTAACAGGGCAACACCTCCAGAAATTCAAACATGCAAAAATGCAGGCTTGAAGGTGATTACTCATTTCAATTTAGTGAAAACCATAAAACTGAAATGCATAAATATTTTTTGATTTTTGGGTTAAAAATAAAGGGGGGTGGGGTCTATACATGCAACTGTAGCCTACTTACACATTTATACTACCTATATGGTTCTGACACAATTCTTCTCTCATTTTAGAGGTTTTGGCAGTGAAAAAAAGCGTCTCTCTTTAAATCACAATGACGTGCAGCCAATCATGGGTTCTAATCATAATTTCTTTACTCATACTCACTTTACTCATATGCCCTTTATTAAGATAACCATATCCCAAATTTGACAAATCAATCCACCACTTGCTCAAGGAACCAGGTTATGACAATATGAGATGAGAATTAGCCAGATAATTTGAATAGGCCAACATCAAAGTAGCCTGGATTAATTAAAGTTTGAGGAACGGGGCCCTAGTTAAGCAATGAGTGGCAAAAAAACTCAGGTCAAATGGAGAGTTCTCACAAGTACTGCTTGCAGTGCAAGCATGTGTGTGCTTGTAAAGACGTCAGCAATACTTCATGACTGCAAAAATACTTGGTTGCACTGAGTAATTTGGACTACAGTGGCATTTTGATGCTACTCATATCTATATCACAATTAGACTTTACACAATCATAAAAAACAAATCACAAAATACTCACACATGAACAACTAAATATTATAATAAGAATGTCCACTGTAGCTTTAAGATGTTGATTTGAAATGTCAAAAATGCAGTAAAACAAGACAAACAGAAGTGTGGGAGCACTGCACTGTGTCCTTAATGTAGAACAGATCCTCTTTGGATGTAGATAATGACAGTCCAGTCAAAACCAGCAGTTCAAAGCTAAAATCAAGGTTCTCTGTCCTGTTAGTGTAAATGTTAAAATGTCATTGAGAGTGCAGAAAGTAGTGTGTTTAACAATCAATCTGGAGTGATGAACCTAAAAAACAACCTGGAGCACACTCCAAAATAAAGCATATGACGATGTAATTACTTTGCAGTGCATTTATTTTATGGCATATATATACCAAATGTCAACACATTTTGGTAAATATACAGCCTTCAAAGTGTATGTGCATATGCACGCTGACAGGGCTGTATAACTATGTATTGCGTTAGCTATGGCTGTGCCCCCCCCCCACCCTCACCTTGAAAGCTGCAGCAGCCACCAGGGACAGAGTGAAAGCAATGGGCAGGTGGAACCTGAGGCGCTTTCCCAGCAGCCCCCTCATCACGGGCTTTGGCAGAGACATGGTGGATTACCTGGAGAAAAGAGCCATGTCAGAAAAATAAATCTGTGAATGAAGTTTGAGTGTACTCTTCGTAGTCTCACTGCCCTCAATATACATCTTCAGATTTGTATATTTTGCACATATAGAGCAGTTCTCAAAAATGGTAACAAATCATTCACATGCAGCTCAACATTAGTTAATATTTTGCTCTAATCTGTCTCACTTTTGTCACTGCAACCTTGTGGAACACGCATGAGGTTCCATTCATTCAGTCTGTATCATTAATGGTCTAGAATGGGGGGGGTCAGAAAAATGCTTTGTATTCTCATTGGTAACCCTTTTTGTGTCCAGCTCTCTTAACTTTACTGAATGGGCACGACGTAATTCAACCCCAAGACATTTTTTAATTGATAAAATCCTTCCAGCCTTTACTTCAATACATGCTTTGATAAATGGGAATTCAGTCTGGGAGAAACTGCATAGCGGCCAACATAACCTTCGGTCAAAACGAACAGGGAAACACGTTCCTGTCAGTGACAGAGCGCCATCAGCCACCACTGCCAAGTCAGGTCAGCACGGACACCATATCGTGGGACCTCGTTTGTTTTAGTCCATGGATTAGATGTATCCTTGTTCTTACACTGCAGTGTCATGAAAATAAATTTGATCAAGAACCCATCCCAATTTGCTAGCAACAATTATCAATAGTTAGCAAAAATGACACGACCTAGATTTGGGTCATGACAGTTAAGCCTGCAGGTCATAGTTTCTATCACATTCCATTTTCCATCAAACAAAGGTCAGGAAAAAATATTCATCGACATAACGATCATTATTAAGGCTTACCAAGATTTGAACAGTGAACATTTATAACCAAAAGTTAGCACTTCGTTAGTTTAGAACAGACTCCCGGCGTACCAAGCTAAGGTAACTTTAGGTAGCATTGTTGGCTAATGTCGGATACGACAGCATGATAAAATAGCTAGAGCGTTAGCTTGAAGCAGCTAGTGCAAACTGACGACCTGAAGTGTATAAGACAAAGTGCAGGGACATAGGTAAACGTTATACACCATTATTAAGATTGAACTATAATGGGATAAATGTCTGTGCCACAAAATGTGACACTGAATTGCCTATTTTAACAGAATACTCACAAATAGGACTCACGACCTTCACCGAAACCGCTATCACTGATCCGCTGTTGCTCTACCGGAAGAGATTCTACTGGTGCCGTAAAGCGACAATCTTCGCCACTGCCAAAAGCCAATGCAATGCAATGGGACTATAATACTTCCATGAATGGGACGTGTTCCCAGCAGTGACTATTAATAGGTTTACTACCAGTACAAGCGAATATATAGAATTAAATGGCACTGATATGTAGCACCGCTACAAGAAATGGGCAAGTGCGGCGATTATCAATTTATTTAGTTTTTGAATGTTTTCCAGACTTCCGAAAACAGGTTGCTGTGCGCTTCGGTGTCACATTGTATCGATCACTTAATTGACAGTGATGACAGTGTCGACGAGGTTAATGATTCATTTGAGTTTAATGAGTTTAATTTGATTTAAGTTTATTTAATTTATTTTTATAGGTCCTCTCCAGCCATACCAAGACAACCATACATACACTGACGGTGTAGTATCATAGTCTAACCACAGGAGGGATGCACAGCACCGCTGAACTGACTCGCCATTACATTTTGGTGTAGTTGCTGCAATTTTCCAAAAGCTTTTTGTAAGTCTTTCTTAATGCAGGACAAGTTGAAGAAGTGTCACTACAGTCTATGGGAGAGGCTGGAGGGAAGAATACAAATGATATGTGGGACCTTACTAAAGCGCTGCTTCTCAAACCATTGACAGGGAATAAAGTAATCCATGAAGTCCATCCACCCCTAGGAACTGCTAAAACATTACCAGTTTTTGGCACCCCTCCTGTCCCCTTTATAGTGACCTAGCTGTAACCAGGCTTGGGGAGTAACGGAATACATGTAACGGCGTTACGTAATTAGGATACAAAAATGTGACTGTATTCCCTTAGGGTTACCAAAAAAGAAGTAATTAAATTACAGTTACATTCTGTAAAACGGGGGATCACTGGATTACAACTGTAAATTCTATAATCAAGAAGAAGAAGTAGAAGCAGCAGTGGCAGCAGCGCATGTATATCACAGCACTTGAGGACAGCCACAGCACTCCTCCAGGAAGACCAACCTTGACTGTCAGTTGTCAACTTGTCAATCACGGCATCCAGCTGCGTTAAACCGGTGCAAATTTTAGGATCATTTTGTATTTCAGGATGATGAGGGAAACAGCGTCATTGTACAATGCAAGTTGTGCCTTCCTGCTGTCAAAATCCTGTCGGCTTCAAAGGACTCGACGTCCAATTTGAAGAAACATTTAGGTAAAACAAGATAATCCTGCTAGCTTAGCAAATTTTTAACCATTCCTGCTACAGTTTTAGTAAGCGACTCTGGTGAATAGGATGGTGTTTGGGCAAAAACAAGCTCCAGGCTGCTATAAATAGCTGTAGTTGCCTTGAAATTTGATTATGAAATGTTATATAAGTTACTTCATTGCTATTTATTTTCTCTTGTCTGTATTCATTCGTTTTTGGTATTAAAGTAATCCAAAAGTATCGGAAGGTAAGCAGTTACGTTACTTTATTATGT
>OMKZ01056091.1:1544-18999 GCA_900302535.1 Neoniphon sammara
ATCTGGTTGTTTTTTCAGGATTTTATCACCAACCCTGTAGTTGTGAATTTTTTAAGTTTAAACTGACAAAACCCATTTTATTGCTTGAAACTGTCAGTTGCTCACACACAGGCAGGATTAGCTCAGTGGATTAGTCAACAGTCTCTGAACCAAAAGATTTCAGGTTCAAGCCTCATCTGTGGCATTTTCAAATTTGCTTTAGATATGACTGCCTCTCTTAATCAATGCCCCCTTGTGATCTCACTAAGAGACTGCAATGTAGGTTTTCTAAATTTCTAACTAAAAAGTTCTTTCAACTGCTCTGTTGTATCTGTTTCTCTCTGTCCCTCCTGCTCTGCCTGTCGCTTGTTTTCTCCCTCTCTCTCTCTCTGTCTTAATTGGTAGGCTAGAGGTAGTCAGTCTGCATGTGAACACAGGTGGCAGTCATTGCCAATCAGCCCAGTGTATGAGCCCTGCTCCCTGCTCATTCTCTGCCACAGATACCTCTCTTAATACCATCTCCATGCATCCAGCCACTAGTTCCTTGTGTTTTGCCTTATTCATTGTATTAAATTTGGTCATCACTGCTGAAAAGGGGCGTAGCTTATGAGCATATGAGCACATTTTCATCAATATTGCAGTCCAAACTTCCAAAAATCATTACAATTACACCGTAAGTTCTGGAGGGCTGATTTTTTTTCCCCCACATATCCACTGAAGTGTGACAACAGTTTCGCCCATGAGCATGCCCAGCTGGATGACAGGCAACAGGCAACACCTGGGCATTATTGGAAAACCACACAAGAGATCATAGGTGAGTACATGTGGTGTGCGTTTTCTGCAGATGAAAAATGGACATGAACGTTGTTTGCAGTGATACATTAAGATCGGCTGACCCTTGTGCATGTAGGGGGAAATTATATCTATTAAAAAATGTTTGTTTGGTGGACCTTGGCTGTTTTGTCCTTAATTGGAGTTGTTTGGAGATGTTTAAGCAGATTTTACATGTTCAATCCTTGCTTGTTCATGTTGGCAAAGTTTGGGCAGTCTCTCATGATTTCAAACAGATAATTTCCCTATATTGCATGTGTCCTTATGAATTCAGCTTGCAACTGTCTGGTAATTAGCTGCTACCTCACTTGATCAGATGTGTTTTTGTTGTTTGATGTCATTTTGTAAACCTCTGTATTAATATATTGGTTATGTTAGATCATGTTGCTTAAATGCTTGTTTCAGTGGAAAAAAAAGTGAACTGACTAGCCTAACTGATACTCATCTGTTGGCCAAAATTGACTGTCCCCTGGAGAGATGCAGTCCGGAATAATTAGTCCCGATAATTAGTATCTCGCCATTTTACAGCTGGGCAATTTACTGATATTGTGATATAAACTTGTCTCGGACTTTCCTATGTGGTTGTATAGCGTAAGTGTTCTCACTTCGTACTGTTTTGTCTGGATTTGTTTGACCAGTTCTCCACTGACTGCTAATATTCCATAATAGTCTAAAATATATGCCAGTATTGAAATGCACTCTTGATGCAGAATGTTTGGTCTGCCGTGGCCTTTGGATCTGCAAATGTCACGGCATGGCCCTTTTCATAACTCATGAACTGTTTGTTGTAGACTCTTGCAGGAGGCATCATTGAACTCGGCAGAGAGTTCCTTTGTCCTTGGTGGTGGACAGCCCCCGCCCGCTACATTTAGCCACGCCCTCTTTCATAACTCATTAATTGATTATTGTAGACACTCTGACTCTCAACAACATTGTGACTGTTGTAAGCGAATCTGGCTTAAACAGTCAAAAATACCCCAGTCTGGCATATGTGATGTCATTGCCTCAAGTTGTAAGAGGGTGTGTGGAAAGCCATGTCTACCCAGTTACGCAATCAGTAAGTCACGTTCTCTGGGGATCCAAAGATCCCCGCTTCGAGTCACACTGTGTCCAGTTGAAACTTCAACCATGCCACAATTTATGCATATGGCATATTAAGTCCAAGACTGCTTGTTGTGCTTGGACCCCGAAATCGCCGTTTGCGGCTATATTTATTATTATTTTTCCAGTGCCCTAAAAGTATCTGCATGTCAGAAACTACAAGAGCTAGAGATCCCAAACTTCTAAGGTAGGTCCCATCATCATGGTAACAAATATCCCAAAACATCACTTTGGACACCACCAATGAGTACAAGAGTGGACATAACTGCCTCTGTTTTTATCTGTGCTCCCATAGCACAGAATTAATAAAATCTTGACACTGCTGTCCAGCGCTTCAGCCACTAAGTGTGCATGCACACCCTCCAACACAGAACTACAAATGCTCACATCGACACAGGTCTCTCCTGCGTAGCATATTTTGACCTCAAAGCACTGAACAAAACATAAGGATACTGCTGATGATACTCGACAGGGTCCAGACTCCAATGCTGACGCGGACGTGGAAGGTGGCCTTGCTGTGGACGTGCGGCTGCATGTAGAAGGAGAGCAGAGTCTGAACCAGGATGTACAGAGCGCCCACCCCAAACGTCAGCACGGCCCCCACCAGGTGCATGGAGAACAACGTGGTTTTCTGGATTACAAACACAATACGTTTACAGTTTAATTTTCACGTTACTGTATGAAAATACCGTATTTCCTCAAACAAAAGCCAGTGCTCAATTTAAAGCCAGGTCTCCAATAACGGCCAGGGGCGTGACTGACACGAATAAATGAAGGCCGGCCCCAAATACAGGCCAGGGATAAAACAAGACGGAAAAAACGCGACGGGAGAAAAAAATTGACTGGGAGAGGGGGAAAAATACGCAGGTCCAAAAATGGAAGCAGATCAGAAAACAAGGAGGCTTTGTACTAAAATATGAGAAAATATACTTATCAAACAGAGGGAATTAGAAATAAAGGCCTCTCTCAAATAAAAGCCTGGTATCCTCTGCAGTAGGGGTAAATAAAGGCCCCAGACGCTATTTTGAGGAAATACGGTATAGGAGTATAAAATGATCATAAAGATGCGCCACTTGCAGATACAGAAAGGCACCTGAAAGTTGGCAACCACACACATGCCAAAGGAGCTGATCCAACCCAGCACCAGGCCAAACTGGTTGAGCTTGTGAAGTTTGTATTCTTCCTGGCTTGTCAGGGCCTGAACCTGCTTGTAGCGCACGTATGTGGTGGCCATTCCTGCAACATCAAAAACAGCTATCAAATCCATACCTAGACACAATGAGTCTGAAAGACTTTGAGTTTTCTATCTGGCCTGAAAGAAATCCATTTGCAATTTTAAATAGGTCTGTAAAACAGAAAAGGGGCTTTATAGGCTGCAGTTTGAGACATGAAGGTATTGTTACCTAGGAATGCGGACACATCCAGCATAATGCCAAACACACACCTCTCTGGAGCCACCGTTCCTGTATCACTGCCAAAAAATAAATAAAGTTCAATCTAAAGTGCTGAAAACTAAGAAGTTAAACCATATATAACCATACTGATAATTACTGTAATTGCTGTGGGTGTCTCTATGTACACGTCTGCATCCATATAAAGTTCAACGGCCACGTTTTTGCAGGCCCTTACTGATCCGTTTTTTTCAACTGAGGCTGCTGACAACAGATATTCTGTTCCAAGCATTCAGTGTTTCCCCCTGATTTTTATTCTTGTTACGGTGGAAAGGAATCTCCAAATGCATCATTTTCTTTGATGTAACTTATGAACATGAGAGCTGAAGATGAGGTAGACCGGTGGTGGATGTATTCTGACCTGATGTAAGGAAGCAGTGGATCCACATGCCTCAGAACCACAGCGGTGATGTAGGCAAACATGAAGGAGGCCGCTGTCCAGATCACTAGAGCTGCTGGCAGGATGCACAGGCCCTGCTGGAACCACCACATGGCCCTCTCACTGTGTGTGCTGATGGTGAATTATACTTCCCTGTAAAGAACAAAATAGCTCATGAAGCAAGTATGCCTGTGTCATGTCTTGCTGAGGATTAGTTAATTAAGACTAACCCCAAAACCCCACAAAAAATACAGAAATTGATTGGTGCATTGCTTAATAGCATACATGCATATCTTTAACCAATCGTTATAGGAGCCACTGGTAAATCTGACAAACACCAAGCAACATTTTATAGCAACAAAATCTCAACTTTGAGAGCGTCAGCAACCGTCATCCCTATCCACGGTGTGTTTTGATGGGAGGAGATTGTGAACATAACGGTGGAAATCATCAGTTTAAATTCCACTGAAGCCCTGCGGTGTCTGCATGACAAATTGTGTATAGAGCGGACTCTATAGATTCTGTAAAGTCCTACGCCATGCTCGGCCAGTTGTGTATTTTTGGCTTTGGGAACATAAAATCACGACGGACGTTTAAATTGAGTTTGACAATGTTCACTTGTTTCATTTCAAATATTTGCTGATTCGCCATAAACGTCGCTCAAATGTAACAGAGCTAAATAACCCTGTTCAATGTGAGCGCACCTCTAATTAGAAGAAGCTAGCCAGCTCGTAAGCAAGCTAACTCAAGCTAAAGGCTAAGAATAACAAACATTTTTTAAAAATCAAAGACGTCTAAATAGCGGGCTACTTTACCAGGTGATTTTCACATGTCTTTGGAGTCGCCGCGGACTCGCGAAAAAACTTTTAAAGTAAGAAGTCTGTAACGGTAACTACTCGTTTATGACATAGGGTATATAGATTAGCTGCTAGCTACAGCTCAACTTGTCAAGCCCAGTATATCTATGGTCAAGCCTGACTAGTTCAGCGGGTTCCTCTTTCGTTCCCAGTGAGCCGCGTTCAAGTATTCCATTCCATTCAACACATGAAAACAAAACTGACTACAGGCTCTGTCACAGTTTTGCATTATGGCTGACACTGATGGTCTCACATGACTTTTCTTAAACCATCCGGATCCAAATGTAAGTGTGCTGCTAAAGTTAAGGTCTCGAAGTGCTTTCGTGTTAAGTATACAATGCAGTGTGTTTTGCGTGGCTTCTGCCTTGTGTAAATAATAATTAAAATGGCATACATTATTATGATCATTATTATTGTTTTGATACCCTTTGTCACCTATTAGGTTTGAGAATTAAACACAAATGTACCCATTTAAAACAGTATTCTTGCGCATTCAAAATCTGACGCTTTTATTTTGAAGGCCAAACTGTCCAAACCGGACGTCTTATTTTGTGTGTACTCTTGATAGCATATCTGGTGGATTGGTATCTGATTGGCAAGTTACCACAAAACTTGTGATTGGTACTTTTAACAGAGAAGGAAGGGAACTGAGATGGTTCACTCCTTTGGGGTGCTTCCCAGTCGCTTATTTTATGCCTCCTCCGGCTCGTGACCCGGAAACCGATCTGTCCTCTCGCTCATCAAGGATGTCTCAATTCATTGGGTGCTTCCCATTCGCTTATTTTGCCTCCTGGATCCCTCCACTCGTCTCCTCTCCTCTCGTCTTAGTCCCTTCAACAGGAGGAACGAACTGAAGATCCGAGGAGAGAGGAGTCGAGGCAACAGCTGTTTAACAAAATGAAACATCCTCGCCCACTCAGCCCTCATTTTAAAGCGCCGTCAATTACTGATGACGTGTTGCACATCTATAGGCTGATACCATAATTTCTACCTGAAGGCAATTTGAAGGCCTTTTCTTTTCATCTTTCACTCTTTGAAAAGTCTTGATGTCACGACGTTTTATAAAGGAATACAGTTATTACATTCCAACTGCGCTTTAATTCGTTTATTTTCATTCCTCTTTGTAGTGAAGCATTTTGTTACTGTGCATTAAGTGTTCTCTAAATAAAGGTTATTATCTGTCTGCAAGCCTTTAGATCCCCGAACTTTGATCTGATATATGGCATTTTAGAAATACATATTGAGGGTCTGTTGAGGGTAAATAATTTAACATTATTACAGTGACATGGATGCAGCAAATGCATGTAGCATTTGCAAATTTTCAACGCATTAAAATTTTCACTGATGAGAAAAATTAACTGAGTGAACCGACCGAGATTGTTTGCCTTCTGTTTCAGTTATTTAGTACAGCAGAAGTGCAAACTCGTGCGTAAAAGTAGCTGTGTGGTTAAATGTAAATTTCTGAACTCTGGAGTTTGTTATTCTCAACCCGAACCCTCCCAGGCTCGACCTGATCGCGTCGTTTCCGGTTCATTGTTTAATTATCCAGCGGATTTTAGAGAGTCTGGCTCTGCACTGCCGCATCAAGCCTCTGAACAAACTTGAACTTGCAGATGGGCAGCAGTCTCACACTTCCAGAGGTGAGGAGCTGATTCTCTTTTTTTATATGGGAAAACTGATGGGTCGGGCCGGTGTCGGGATTTAAGCATGGTTTCAGTGCGGGTTCAGAGCCCACGTCATTCCAAAAAAAAAAAAAAACTGGGCAGACTTATGCTGGAGACACCAAACCCGTTGACGTAAGTGTAGTGGACGGATCCTCTTCATTTTCTATCCCTGCGTTCCAGTAGTGGTTAAACACGCCCTCGTTCACTTCCCGTCAGCACTTGCCTTCGGGGGAATCCCGACGGCAAGCGCTGAGCGTCGCTCCACTTCTCTGAAAAACTGAAGTGGACTTGATGAGATCGACCCTCGGAGGGCTGAGGGAGCAAGACACCAACGATGGTCACTCCCGACCTCAATATCACCCACAATGCATTTCAGTTTTGCATTCAATGCAAGAAAAGACATCCAAAGATAGGTGGCAGGAGAGCCCGTAGACCTCTTGTTCCCATGAACCTCCCTCCCTCACCGCTCATGCTCCTGAGTTGGCAGGTGTCCTGGAGGATCTCCTCCTAGACCTGGATCAGGGCACACTGTCCAGGAGCTCACTGATCAGTGAGCTCCTGGACAGTCTGTGGCGGTACTTGGCGGCGTCGGATGTACCAATGCGTAACGTACATAACCATAGGTGCTCAATTCGATTTAGCTCAGGGGAACGCGAGGGCCGATCATTGGCATCAATGCCTTCGTCATCCAGGACCTGCCTACACACTCTGGCCACATGAGGCCGGGCATTGTCCTGCACCAGGAGGAACCCAAGGCCCGCTGCACCAGCATCAGGTCTGGGAGACACAGCAAACCTTCTCGCGACCGCAAGTATGGATGTGCCATCCTGGAGGAGCTGGACCTGTGCAACCTGATTGGGCTGCAGGTACTGCCTCATGCTACAAGGAGTGACAAGGACACCAGCAGAACACAAAACTAGAGACGAATCAGTCAGGAAGGATAAGGAGAGAGCAGCTGTCTGTGGCCACCACATGCAAAACCATTCCCTTTTTGGGGGTTGTCTTCCTGTTGCCCCTCCATTGCACCTGTTGTCACTTTCATTTGCACCAAAGCAGCTGAAACTGATTCACAATCACCTGTGCTTCCTAAATGGACAGACTGATATCCCTCAAGTTTAACTGACTTGGTGTTGTACTGTGACATCTTGTATATGTAGCCAACACACCACTGTGTTTTGTGTTTATTTGTGAGTTATGTCATGTGGGCTATGCTGCTGTAACAAAAGAATTTCCCTGCAGGGATGAATAAAGTTCTCTCTATCTCTCTCTATTTTATGGTCCACTGGGTGTCATTTAATGACACAGGTCTATGCCTGTTTTGTTTTGTTTTTTTTGTGCACGGCTGAATCAGTAAATGTTTTGCTGCACACTTGATTCACACATACCCTGGCAGCAATGGGGCACACTGATATGACAAAGTCCAGGGATCAAGAGTAGAAATGGTAATGCTTTCACACAATCTATATACATTCAATATTTTATTTCACTCTACACTACATAAGAGAAAGTACAAAAAGACTGCCATTATTGCACAATAAACCTGAGAGGGTGAAGACACCACTTACTATGCAGCTACTTAAAGACATTAATTGGCACGAAATATAGATTTGAAAGAGTTTTATTACATGTTAAAATAATTTAACAGCTTTCAGGTCTGCAGTAACATAGCCTTGTCACATTGTGTCACCAGTCAGTTTGACTAGAAATAAACAAATAGGCCAGACTACTCGACTGTGGACAGATATTACATGTGAAGCAGATGTGTTTTATTAAGAAATGAATGACATCAGAACACATCCACTGGCCAATCGGACTTCAAGTATTAAAGTTTTCTTCATACATCATATTGCAGAAAGAATATTCTCATTTTCCATTTGCCAGAGTATTGTTTCTGCAGCAAAAATGGTTAGCAGATGAGTCTCAGAGGCTGAAAACTAAAGCAGCTCTCAAATCAGTGCATCAAAGTCCTACCATCTGAATGTGCTCTTAAAATAATTTCACTGGATTACCGTCATTTTAGCAAATGCATGTTAATGAGGTTATGGAAATTCTTTGTCCAGTTTCTTTATTTCATTTGTTAAATTTTGACTAAGACATGGAGGTACAGTGTCTTGCTTTATTCACCGGTGCTGAAAATAAACTGGTATTTACAAACTATTGAGCAGAACTGAACACTCAATTCAAAGGCTGTTTGTCATTTTGCTTCAAAATTTCAAACTCTAAAAATGCCTGCAAGTTTACATCTCTGGTTAAGGTGATCACCTATACTGCCATCAACATGCTGGAATAAGCAAGTCCAATATGTAGCACTGATTCAGTTTTACCATTTCCAATAAAACACAAATAGAAACCTGGTTACAGGTGGAGTATGACATTTATTTGCATTGGTAGGTAAAGGAGAGATTGTCAAGTGATCTAGTTTGTTTGATGTAGGAACCAAGGAACACACAATGTTATGCACACTGGTAATATACCTGAGCTTGGCAGTCTGGCCAAAATAAGAAACCAAGGACAAAAACAAGCCTTTGCCAAATAAGACACACAAAGAGACAACGTGCCCATTTTAAAAGGCTTGATCTTAATACAAAACAATAGAAAAACAATAACTTGTTTAAGGCAACTTTTTCTAGTCTGAGAATGACTGGTAACAATGAAAAGAGTTGACCTGATACCAGTAACTATATGCACATAAGGATGTAGAGCTCTGGATGTTGAAGCTATATTTCACAAAAAGTCATTTTGAAAGTTGTTAAAACTATGGACTCCAGGTAATGAATTATACAGAGGAACTCAAGCTATAGTACAAACTGTACAGTGCTATAGTACACTTGCAAATTAGGGCACAGTCAAGCTGTAATCTCTCTGTTCAGCAGTGGCTCACTTCCTATTTTCCCCTAAAAAAGTGCACCGTGAATAAGCATTACTCTTGGGGGGTGGGGTGGGGGGAATAAAGACTAAGAACATTTTGAAGCAAATTAAATTTTGTCCTTGACATTCTTGAAAGGAGTGTTTGCAGAACTGACAGTCCACGCTGTTCTTGAATGCATAACGCAATAATTTACATCCATTTAATCTTTCAAATAAAACATTTTAAAGAGAAATAGAACATTTAGTGGCAAGCAGCTAACTTCAATATTTAGCTGTGGTTCTCTACAGTCAAGCATGGAAGGCTTTGTTCCTATGTATCAAGTACCAACAGTCTTATTTCATAGCATATGCACCGCAACAGCCTCCAATGACAATAATAGCATTTCTGTAACAATTATACAAGTCATAACTATCCCAATACAGTCATCAACACTTCGCATTTTAGATCGTGGACATTTTAAACAATCCTAAAGGCTTGGTACAGTATCTGGGGGGGTGGGGGTGGGGGTTGTGCAACAGAGAAAAATAAAACGAGTGCAATATGCAAAAAGCAGGTATTCAACTACTTCTTGCTGCAGAAAAACAAAACAAAACCAAAAAGTTCCGGACATTAATGTAGGATGATATTACATGTTATTCACAAGCAACAACATTAAAGAGAACATATCCAACAGTTTAATACCCATTCTGCATGTGGTGCTGTGGTAACAATATTGGATCATGTTAGTGCCCTTGGAGGCAGTATGTGCATTAGCAAGTTCAAATGAGCACTCAACTTTTAAAAAGTGTAGCATATTTAACACCCGAGACTGTTCATGTAAAATCTTGCCCTATTTGCCACCTTAATTACAATGTCTTTTTACAGTTAATGGCGGGTTCATAATCAATGTCTCAAAGCATTTTTTTAACTTAATGAAAAGCACACACACAACACCTTAACAAGTGTTAAACACCTTTGATATTTATGATAACAAAAAGTAGCATTATGCAAATATTGCAAAAATTATAACAATAGAAATCAAAGACTGAGAATTTCAATCAATTCCTGTACATTTTCTTGTACATAAATTGTAACATTAAAATTGGTGTTTGAATCTATGGTTTTCTCCTTCAAGAAACCAACTGGCGCCTATACTGTGTTTAACCCCACTGCAGTCTTTTTCAAGATTCCTTCGCACTCAGAAATACTTCCACCATTTGTTTGTCAGAGGAATATTTGTTGTTCTAGAGCAGGACAGTGTGTATGTCATACTGGTTCCGGACGTCTCCAGTCATATTACCATTTGTAGGTTTTCAAACTCACTTCTACCGCAGGTCTGAGAGAGGTAATTTCATCTGTACTGTATGTCATGTTAGTACATTTGCCAAGAAAGCTGACTTTGACTTTAAACTGTTACTAAAGATTTGTGGTTTAACGCCGACTCCTGGATTATACATTATATTGCAATCTTACAATAAAAATATTGTTCTTATGATCTGTCTCAAACAATTCTTTTTATCTTAAAGGAACACTGCAATGTTTTGGGCATTCTGTGTTAGCTTAGCACAAAGACTTGAAGTCTACAGGAGTCATTAGCCTTCCTCCGTCAAAGTGAAAAAAATAAACCTTACAGTAACTCCGAGGCTGTCTTATTTACACAAGGTATCATGTGTGTTTGAAATACACATCTTGGAATTTTATTTATTTTTTTTTTTTTTAAATGAGTGTTCTTTAGAATAAGTTAAATGGTAGTAACTATAACCGCTGAACATGTGTGTTCATCAATTATAGTTCCTACCATCTAACTTCTCCTGCAAGGATTCTAGTTTTTTAAAAAAAATTCAAGATGTGTATTTCATTACCATTTAACACACAATACACTGTGTAAATAAGACAGCTTCAGGGTTGCTGAAAGGTTTATTTTATTTATTTATTTTTTTCACTTTGACGGAGCTAGGCTAATGACTCCTAGACTAGACTTCAAGTTTTTATGCTAAGCTAATTCACCTTGTAACCATGGTATCCCTTAGAAGCATGCTGTTTTCACAAGGATAACCAGGGGTTTTCTGGGGGGCAAATCATAAGTTGGGTCAGCTTCAGTGTATGAATTTAGTTGTTTTGAGGATCAGATCACCAGGTCATCACCAGGATTACAAATCTTACAACATTACAATTTCAAAAGCATTGAAACATTTTGTGAGTCCAGATTTATCCTCAGATCAAATAGGCTAATCCAGGAGATAACTGATCTCAAGTTATAGCAGATTGTGTCTGAAACCCTGCAGATTTTCTCATTACTTCTGGAGCCGCCAAGTAACCAGTGATGACACACCCACTTTCCTACTCTACTGGGACAGAAGATGGAACTGGAACACACTCAATTTTGCAGCAATAGAATAGAACTTAATGACAATAATACTCTGTTGTGTCAGTATACATTATTTGTCCTCACATTCACTTGGCAGAAGCCTGCACTTTTATACTACAACTTCCTCTGCTTCTCGACACAGAAAATGGTGGAGAGGAAAGAACATTTTGTTGACGGCGACTAACAAGAAGAGACATGGCAATGGCATGTTGATCCTCACTGAAGAGTGGAGGGAGTTGAAGGCTTGATTTTGAAAACAAAAATGTGAAGATGGCAGGCAATCTGGTTGCAAACACTGACACAGTAACGCACCAAGTCAAAAAATGAAATTACCTGCAGGAATAAAACAAACAAACAAAAAAAGAAACGTTGACCCGGGTTATTGCGCAAAATAAAACACTGAACTTTATATAAAAAAGTTGTATTTTGAGAGAACATTTTCTAACTTTTTAGCACATGGCTGTGCAAGAGTTAATGAGCAATACAAAGCACCAATATTGTCTGCTGCTGGGACGAGGAGCCATCATTAAATCTAAACCTAGGCAAAAACACAAACATGACAAAATAGACCCAGGAGATATTTATTCATTCTGTGTATACTTAAAATGGATCAAAAACACTAAAATATTTTCTGAGGTATCCAGGTGTTATTTTAGACAATACTATTACTAATACTGCTAAAAATACTGGGTTGTCACCCTCGCATTTAAACACATAGGCTGAGCTGCCAGCATTTAAAGCAATACATTAACTTTTACCCAGTTTAAAAATCAAAAGTAGTGAACATCACTGGATATTATGTCGTGTACTTTAGTTCACTTGTACATAATCAGACTGATTTGACAGCCAGTCCTCATAACCTCTCTCCCTCCCTGACCATCGTTGTTCTCTCCACCCAAAGGACTGCAGTTTTCAAACCGAAAGGACAGGCAGAGTGGAACTAAAACTTGGGATACCGCCTGGCTTTAAGTTGTTCAAATATTGATTTTGAGCAGTGAGAAAAGATTCCAGAGCAGCTCCTCTCAGTGGTTTAGGGCTCCTCAACTCCTATGGAGATTGTGTCTCCTAAAATCAAATTTACATTGCACTGCTTTTTACTCCCTGTGTAGATTAAGTACTATCCATGACTTGCAGTGATGTCAAGGCTGTTAACATTACCATACGGATTCCCAATTTGACCCTCAACATTCTTCAGTTAGTGCTTGCCACCACTTTTATTTAAAGAAAATGCACTTTTAGCAAGGATCAATTAAAAAGCCTTTTATATAGGCTTAAGTGGAAAATCTTTTTGTTTTGTACTGTGAGTGAACTGTGAACTTTAAGGGTTTCACTGGAATACAGAGATGGGTTGTGCATAAGACACAGTGATTAATGTAGATGGAGTTTAGTGGTGTCAGCCATGTTGGTGGCAGAGAGAGAGGGTTACATTCTTCATGGACTTCAGTCTATTAATATCTTTCCTTTTCTTCCCAGGTCAGGTGAGGCGTTAACTTGTTAAGTCAGTGGTTAAAATAGAAGTTGTTGGGGAGTCAATATGGTGGCCTCAACGTAACACTGACCTCACTGCAAATCATGGATTGGAAAGTAGTGCAAAGGAAGTAATGCAAGCCTTCTGTTCAACACATTTGTTTTAGCACTTTCTTTTTACAACATTGTATGACTTTGTTACAGACAACATTTAAAGGGTAACTCAACACCAGCTTTTAGAATCGCCACACATTTAAAAAATGTGAATGTGTCAAAGTTATGTTGTATATGTGAAAAAATAAAATTTGTATCCAAGGTGTTTTTAGAAAATAGAAATCATCAATTTAACAGAGTAAGCAAAATATATAGACACAGTACTTTTTCAGCCTTTCCACGGATCACACCCCTATAGTGTCGCTCAGTTTTATCATAAAGAGTGATGTGAGTCACTCCGCTCATCTGTTGCATCTGAGGTCGAGGAGTTTCCCCTCCTTCCTCTCCTCCATACGATGATGAGCCAGCAGACAGTGGAGGTCTGAACCGTATCGGTTTGAACCGCTTGGCCCGCGGCAGCAGTAGAGGATGGGAGAAGTGACGGAGTGGGAACTACAGTAACATTATATTGTCACGATAAGAAGAGCAGAGGCGGGCCAGCAGGAAGGCGGAGGAAATTAATTTACAGCTCACATGAAAGTTTATCATGTACTTCTCTAGACAGTGTTAATGACTTTGCTTTGACTTCAGTTCGAACCTTCGGCCTGTTTGACCTCCTCCTGGAGGGGTGCAGCTGGCCTTTACTGGCGACACAGCTTTCAACAGCCTGCTCATCGATTAACTGATGATTAATAAACTGTATATAAAAGGGGAAATACCAAACGGAAGGACAGCAGGAAAGGAAAAACGGGAGAGCTGACAGGTATGAAGGGAGAAGGCGAGGCTGTGATCTGTGAGGTGGAGAGGTTAAAACCCCCGGACGCGTCCTGAGTCAGGTTCTTTTCAAACAGGGTTAGCTAAAACCGAGCTTTTTGGGCTATAAAAAAGGTAAAAATTACTTTTATAGTATTGTGATGATTATAAGCACAGGATGATTGTTATTCATCAAATATGGACAGTATACTAATATTTAAAACTCCAAAAAGTTTAGTGTTGAGTTACCCTTTAAGTTATTGAAATGTATTTTCAATTTAATGTTTGTACTTACCAGTGCAATCCACAGAACCAGGTACTCATCGATAAAACTGTTGAAATACTGATTCAGAAACAGTAGCCCTGGTCCCAGGAATGCTAAATCATGGAGATGCATCTCACTTTTTGTCATATGTGCTACCTGTGAACAGACATATACCATACAGAATCAGCATCATTAACAACACATGGAACTGTAACATCCACATTACTTTGAAGATAATGTCTGACTTACGACTAATTTATTGGTGATTTTGGCTGAGACGAAGCCAAAGGCCAGGATATAAAGACAAGGGTGTTTCTCGAAGAGCTGGACAGCAGATTTCTTGTATATCATCATAGCCAAAACTATAACTGAGCCAATATGTAATACTGGAGACAGAACGCTGGTTCCCTGGGGAGAGAAACATACTGTCAGGTCTGAAGAGGCAGAAACCAGAGGGGGAAAACAATGATGGTAAATGGCAGTGGAAATTATTGAACAGTGAAGAACCGGGGCACTGATAGTGTTTGTTCCAAATGTATAACTCTATATGGATGCCAATCGCATAAGTTTTTTTTTTTTTTTCCTGTAATGATAGCAAAATGGCAAATCTTATTCATAGAAAAATGGAACTATGCCGCTTTGGTATTTCTTTGGGTTCAAATCAAATCAAATTGCCAATCTCAGATTAAACTGGGTGACTTCATTAATTAATCAGGTTCTCTACCATCCAGGGCAAAGGCAGCATTCTGAAACCTAATAAATTCCACCAAACTTTCACACCCTACTGTTGTACTTATAGTAACTGTTAGATAAACTGCAGATATTGAGAAAACTAGATTTTGAGGAGCTGCTGCAATTCCACAAATCGAGCTGTCCCAGCATGTATACCACATGGTTCACCACAGGGTGCTATGGAAACCCACAGCAGAAATTCGATGTTATGGGACCAAGCCTTAAAATATATCAATTGTAATGTATCTTTTTATTTTTATATTAATTAAGCAACTGTCTGTTCATTTCTGCCTTATAGACTAAAATTTGCAACAATTTAAAAAAAATTCCCGTTAAATCACATTACTATATAAGTTTACTGCACATTAATTAACACGGGGTGCTAACCTAAAAATTGCTCTTTAACGTTTCTCTCAATTAGTGCTACTTCTCTGAAGAGGTTTGTTGTGTCCCGGGTCTTCGAAAGGAAATAAATCTTTTCAGTCCATAAAAGCAACATCATTAGAGGTTTATCTGGATAAGGTCTGAGAGGTTTCTAGACTTACTGCTATTGTGGATCCATTTTTTCCCACACCTCCAGTAAAAATAACTCTGAAGTAATTGGTACAAGAGAAGATGGCTCCTACAAAAGTGCAGATGGCAGGAACTATTTTCATCTGGATATTTATGACCGGAATCTGTGGAGTCAAAGACAGTGAAATACCAAAATGAATATACTATAATACAAAACAGACACATACGCATGTTAACCCTGTAAATAGGTTCAGCATTGTAGCTTTTACAGCTATTTTTGAATAAAAAGTTGCATTCACATTTACACCCACATCCACACTGAAAGCATAAAGAAAAACAGAGAATGGGGAAGTGTCCAGAACAGCTTGATAGCAAGCAAGATCCTTTACATTTCCAATAAAATTAATTATGACAGAGCAACATCATAATGAATTAATAATTCGTAGCCATCATTATTCATCATCATCATCGTCATAAAATTGTGTCAACTATCACATTAATATCAATCAATCAATCAATCAAGCCAATCAGAATTACCAGTGACTGCCAAAAAGCGGATCCTCCCACGGCGGCCAGCAAATACATAATTATTATGAAGATTTGCACTTCAGTCACATCAATGCTGAGTGGGAGGAAAAAGCACAGTGGTTTACAGTAAGAATCAGTCTTGGACTATAAATCTATGAGTACACAGTAACCCTACAGCCTCCTACCACACCACACTGGCCTGAATATGTGGATACAACTGGTGAGACACTATGGTGTTCTTTCAAACAAGTTCTTCAGCAGGCTCATTTTGAAGCAGCAAAACATTTGCTTTAATTTGTTAACAGACTGGTGAGACCATTTTGTACCAGCCCAAGCCACTGGTTTCCTATGGAGAGGGAGTGATGATGCCGAACCTACAGGCATTTCATACTAGGGGTGCTTCCCATTTGCTTAATTTGCACCCTCGATTCCTCCACTCGCCTCCTCTCCTCATGTCTTAGTTCCTCCCACAGGAGAGACGAGCTGAGGAGGCGAGGAGGAAACGCGAGGAGAGAGGAGTCGAGGCAACAGGTATTTAACAAAATGAGACATCCTCGCCCACTCAAGTCTCATTTAAAAGCCCTGACAATTATTAATGACATGTTGCACATCTATAGCTCTCCTCTCCTCACTCCTCGCTGCCTGTTTAATGAACTGAGACATTTTTAATGATGGCGGCCACAGATCGATTTCCAGGGTCACAAGCTGATGGAACAAGGAGCAAGGGGCTGTAAAGGCATAAACAGGCGAATGGGATGCACCCCTTGAGTCTCCACCTTGATGCTGCGCTCAAAGCTCAAAGTATTTGAGCCTCAACCCTATTTGTATTTTCAAAGCATGTCAAATTAGACACAAGGCTGACCTTTGAGTCAAGTATATTTACAAAGGCTTTTCTTGCTTTAATCTCAAATACATTTTGCTTTTTGATTTTAGCAATAGAGATGATTTACAGCTTCATTGCTTTTCACTGATTTTCAGCTTTCAGCCTTTCTTGTAAAAACTCTTCCATGATGGCCAGTTGGTAAGCCTCCCTGTGCTTCACCTAGCAGTGAACGCAGCTTAGACTGCTCAGTGTGTTGACAACTTTAAGCAGAACAGACCTGAGGTCCTTTCAGATAAATTTTCCATGTGTTTCAGTGGAGGTCAGAGGTCACTGTAGGATGAAGTGACCAGCCATAACCAAGACATTTACCATCATGTTACAAAAGCAGAGACCAACTTTAAACAAAATACATTCATATACACTCCTTTTGGGTTGCATAAATAATTGCTACACACCAGCTGAACAACCAACAGAATTGCAAATAATTACTTAAAGTCTGTGAACTCTTAACAGTGGCGAAAGGTCTGTTCTCACTTTTGAGGAATGCAATTCGTGCAACATATTTCAACACACCCAAAAACCAACTGTAAACTGACTGTGCTAAAGAGACAAATAACGAGCTCCTACAGGTGAGCCATTAACAAACTGAGGACATGACACCTTCAGTGTTTCCCCTAGGATTTTTTTCAGCAGCGGTGCTGATGTGGGAACACCCACAAGCCCACAACATGGGGACCCATATT
>OMKZ01056095.1:19965-35961 GCA_900302535.1 Neoniphon sammara
ATCAGATTTTTATTTCTTTTTTCAGATTTTGTTCTTTATATCAAGAAAAGAAACACTAGTGCAATAGCAGTATAGATGTAGGATAAATGCATGACGGGCAGCTTTGTTTATGTATCTACACTCACACACACACACACACACACACACACACACACACACACACACACACACACACACAAAACCACAGATCACAGTTAGCTGCTTCCAGCTTCTGTTTACAGCCAGAGTCTTTTGTTTTGGTCTGTTCCACCCCATGGATGTGTGTGTGTGTGTGTGTGTGTGTGTGTGTGTGTATGTATTTTTAGCCCAGATAATGAATGCAGGCTTGTCACCATGCTAAAATGAGGTTTAATATTCTAGATGGAAAGTCATCTGTTGTTTGGCCTTCCTCATTACTTCCAGGTCTTGAATCCAAACGCTGCAGGAGGAAGGGTGGTCTGCCCTCTGTCGTGACTCATTTAAATGCTAAGGATGCTTTTCTCTCTTCATCTCTCTCATTTTTCCCCCTCATCTCCGTCTCTCTCTCAATTTCTCCATCCTCTTTTTCTCTTACGATCTCATTATATCCTCCCCCTCTCTCTGTCTCCCCCTCTCTCTTCCTCTTTTTCTCTGTCTCCGCCTCCCTCTCTCTTCATCCATCACCCTTTTCTTGCCCCGCTTTGCCACCTCTATCTCATTCCGCCGCGTCTCCCCCTCTGTTCAATCTCCCTCCACATCCCCAATGTATTTCCACGCTGAGTCAGAAAGTAAAGATCATCTCCATCCCCTTCATCTGACACTTTTGCCTTCTGCAGCGTAACATCCACAGGGATTTGGGGTGATAAACAGCACACTCAAAATCGACTTACATTGTATTTGTATGTGAATTGATGAAGTTGCGCTTGACAAAAAACGTTATGCATTTATGTAATGAAGCATGCTAATGAAACATGCTCTCAGGGCAGGGTGAAATCTCCATTCCTGTCAAAACCAATTTCCGCTCAACTCTGAGGTCGACCAAAGGCCAAAGCAGAGTTTGATTGTAGCTCTGGGAAGAAACAAACCTAAAGTGTCCTTCGCAGTCAGAGTATGGGGGCATATCAGCTGGCTGATTGCTGTTAAAAATGAGCCAAATATAAAATATTGTAGGCTGGATCAGGCTTATAATTCCTCAGACTGTCATAATAACCACAGATTTGACGGCTTAGTAATTATTCAGGCCTCCGACTGGCTTGGTGTCTTTTGTCTAATCTGTAAACTGTCTGCTGTTGCGGCTCATATGGAAGTGACAGATGGCGAGGCGGCATAATCTGAGGTCTTCTACTGGCGCGCTTGGATGCCAGAGGGCGTGTAGGTACATGTGGGTTTGGATGTACAGGCATTTGGAGACAGCATGGAATTCAGGTTTTGTGGTGGATGAATGCGAGCATAGACTCTCTCACATAAGCTCTCAAACCATCCCAATTTGAGGTTACCTGCAATCCCTGAAAGTGGGACGGTAAAGCAGGCCACAGGCTCTGGGTCAGTGGGAAAAAGGATGCTGCACATCCCACCTACTATAGCAGGACGCCGCCTGCCTGACTCGCCAGTCCTGCAGTCAGGTGCTGATTCAGAAATGAGGTCATCAGTTAGTTGGGCAATCGAGCCAATAGCCGAGTCTCATCAACCGGCCAAAAACGAAAAGAAGCAGGAAAAAAGGTTAATCTTAATTTCAGATATTGAACCTAATTTTGAAAGCCCATGCAGCATTTGCAGTTGAAGCAACGACCAAAGCCTGGCGTGTTGAGATCCATGTGAAGTTCACAGGAGAGGCGGAGAGAGAGAGAGAGAGAGCCACTGTATTTCTGACAGCGGCTGATTCATGATGTTTGTTAATGTCGCTGTCTGCAGTGACGCCTACAGGGTCGTGTGAAACAAAAGTAGGACACTGTTAGGTAAAGTGACCAAACGGGGTGACACAGAAAATCTAATCTCCTAGCTGTGTGTCACTTCTGGCACTCCAGTCAAAACAGAATGACAGACAGGCCTGTGCAACAACCAGAGGCAGCAGAAAAATTATCAACAAGCTGAATCTGTTTCTCACCAGCGCCGAAATGGAGGGTTTGGAGAGGTCGTGGCTGCTGCTGTACGCTGGCATGAAGCATGTCTGCTTTGTACACACATTACCACACTGATATCCTGATATACTTAATGAAACATAGATACAGTGGAGGATAAGCCCATGTAATATATATTCAGTTTGCCACTGTATTTGCAGAATACACTTTTTCACTTTAAATTATTTGCATACACCATATAGTATGTCACTGATGTATTTTATATGATGATGAGGTCTTTTAAGAGAAAGAATTCGGTTCATACTGGTGGTTTTGGTGCCTCACAGTGACTGAAATATACTTAGATTTGAATGTCACTCATCACCCCTAATGTAATTATCATTATCCTATTTGACAGTCCTGGTTAGTTTAACTGACAAGACTCCAGTGGACTTTCTCCAGCGGTGGCTTCCCTGTACAGTTGTGTGGTGACTCAGTGCGCCTTAAACTATCTGTGCGTGGCTGCTGCCCACATCAGATAAAACACTTAAACAATTACTGTCTTATCTGCTACGGTGGGAGAAGAGCTTGTGGCCTCATTATGACCAGATTAGAGCGAGGAATAGAGCCCGGTCCCTCTTGCTCCTCACTCTGATAGTCAGTCCACGGGGCCCTCAGGTGACACTAACCACATTATGGTCCTCATAGAGACAGACACAACTCCTCCTCCTCGCTTTCAGGCACCAGCCTTTCCTCTATTATGTTTCGCTCTCTTTTTTCATTCTTGCCAGCCTGATATTATTAAAAATATTAGGCCTTATAATAATTTTATTAGTAGTATTTGTCTTAGGCTATACAATATAACGGTCGAGCACCTTTCAAATCAAAGCACTTTGTATCAGAAAAGTAAAAGCTACAAATGTTTGAGTGTTATCAGAGTCTGGTTAGAGCTCAGGTTGAGGTTGTGGAAAAGCACATGCCTAAAATACTGGCTTCTTGTTTACGGTGATGGATTACGTTTCACATCTGAATTAGACGTCTCTGGAGTTGTTTTCTGTGCTGTTTGGAATCAAATGTATGAGTGTAATGTACCTTTCATTGCGATGTATGTATGTAAAAACAGTCAATTTACTTATATAAAAATATAAAAAGGAGTACCTTAATTGTCCTTGAACCTTTGGCTATGTGATGTTTCAGTTTAGAAAGCATGTCCTGCCTATGTAAGGCCCCAGGTGGCAAGTATCTAACCAGCTCTGTGGTAGCTAGTTTTCACCTTTTTCCCTTTGGTGTTTTTGGCACTGTACTTCCCAGAGATCACTTGTCAAAAAGAAATCACTTCATCCAGTCCTGTGATGTCTTCTTCCATGGATTTTCTGTTACAGAAGTTAGACTTTCTATATGTATTTTTCTCAGTCTGCTCAGCCATGTGTGGCTAGCATTGCTTGAGCTAGCTACGCATTTATGTTTATCTCAGTCAAACTGCTGGTGCTGGCAAATACATCACTTCCTGAGTGCCAGAGGGTATTTTTGTTTTTATTATTAGTATTTTTTAAAGAATTTTTACAACAGTAAATGTAGAGACTTTGATGAACTGGGTCTGCTTTCTGTTGAATCATTGGGCAGTGATAGAGATTAGCTTTAGTTATGTGAAAATGTTGTGGATTATCACTTTAAAAAATAGTAATAAAACAGTAAAACTAGCTAGAATTGCTATCAGATAAAATGAAAAATAAAACTCTTTCAGCAGCGGGACACAATTTAAATGGTAGGAAAGTAGGAACAATTAAAAAAAAAAAAAAAAAAGGTCACTAATTTTGCTAGCCTGCCCTGCTCATGTCTCTCCTTCATGTTTGTCTTTCTGTCTCTGTTGCTCTTTCACATGCAGACAATGATAAAAGGCATGCTAGAAATTCAACAAAAAGTGTCTGAAAGAGCGATGAAATCTTAATGTTAATGTTTTTCTCTCCAGGGCAGCGAAGGCTAGCTTTTTGGTTACAGGCATCCACGGATTTACATTGTCGCCTCATGGCTGTGGTCTCTCTCTCGCTCTTTTTTTTTCTTCTTTTTTCCCCCCCGCTCAATAATGGCGTTACACTCACACAGAGAGATTGACATGCTTGGCAGGAGATGCGACCTGTCATTGGCTGTCTGAATGTGCTCTAACAGCTGTTGACAGGCCCGCTGGCATTATTATTTATCTAACCCACAACCAGTAGCACTTTTGCATTGCAGCGCATTGTTGTCCCTATGTAGTCCCAACCTGAGGTGTTTTGATCTTACACACCACAACCCTGACACCATTATAATCGACTACTATGGCAGAGAATGAAAACATGAAGTTAAATAAGCCATCTATTATTTGACAAAAAGGGAAACTAACTCTTAAAAAATGACCGATAACATAAAATTAAAGGATCATAGGTAATTTAAGTCTTTGGTTTACAAAATGACACGTTCACAGACTAGAGTTTTTGTATTTTACAGCTTTTGAATGTTATGCTTTGGCTTTAGACGTAGAGATGCATTTTGGAAATAATTAAAATCGATCGGCCCTTCATAAATGTCCTGTAAACAGATGATCTAATTTTCTTGTTTTATTTCCTCTTCTGTCCTCTCTTCACTTGCCCCTCCCCCCATGTGTGCAGACCATGCTGACCGCCATCTCGATGAGCGCCATCGCCACCAATGGAGTGGTGCCAGGTGGGTGAGCAGACGCTGGCACCGCACAGTCATCACCGTTTGAGGCTGTCCGCTTCTAAATTTCTCTTTTCACTGATGGCATTTGGCCCAGCGCACCAAACACGTTTTGATATCCCCAGCGACTCTTAACAGTTGTAATCCAGGATGTTGTGGACCGTAACATGTCGTTGTATAGCTATATTTATATAACAGCGTTGGTATATGTAGTAATGATGGCCTTTCCCTCGCGTTCAGCGGGGGTCAGAGGAAATTACAGGCTGTAGAGACGTGTGAAAATGGGATCACTGCGCGCCAATTATAACTGTCTCCGTTATAACAGTCTCCATTCTGCTGCAAAGTGCTGATTAAGGTCTATTTATTTTTGTTAAGCTAATTTATTTGCACTGTGATAAAACATAGAAGCAAAGACCTAATAGAGCAGAATGATAAAATAGAGTATAAACAAATACAAACTAAAATAATAAACGAACAAAAATAGGTGGAAGATGTTATTATAACCACAAAAATAAATAACATGACAGTTCTCAAACTGCAATCTACCTTGCACTGCAAAAATCTGTAATTAACAAGACATTTAGTCTCATATTCAGTGTTAAAATCTTGTTTTTCTTCAAACAAGGTAAACAATCTGCCAGCAGGATGAGATTATCTCATTCGTTTCCAGTGCAAATCAACTTGTTCCCACAATATTCTTAAATCAAGTGTCATTTTCGTGATACTAGTGAGGTGATCAGCCTTATTCTGCCTTGTTTGGACGTATTTATCCTGAAACAAGTGAAACTGTACCAGACCGAAGAGGGATTATCTCATCCCAGTGGGAGATTTTTTCACTTCATTGAAGAATAACAAGATTTTAACAATAAATGTAAGACTTAATGATTTGTTAACATGGAGATTTTTTGCAGTGTGTGATTACGCTATTGATGTGTGCTTTTCTTTGAAATAATGGTCAAAATGCAGTCTGTTAACTATTGAAAACATCTTCATATTTCATACAAATTAGCATTTCCATGCTTCTGGGCTTGTAAACAATACTTACAGTGAGTGTTGTGTTGTGTGAAGAATAACATACAGACATTTGGAGGAGTATTTACACACCGCAGTCATTTCACCACGCTTGTGTTCGTGTTGTTGTGGTTGCCATCAGCTGGAGGCTCCTACTACATGATTTCCCGTTCGCTGGGCCCTGAGTTCGGGGGAGCGGTGGGGATCTGTTTCTACCTGGGGACCACCTTCGCTGGAGCCATGTACATCCTGGGGGCCATCGAGCTCCTCCTGGTGAGAAACTTCCTCTGTCTTGTCTGTGTTTTGCTGCGTCTGTTCCCGTCACTGTCGGGGTATCTGTATCATCATCTGTCTGTCAGTTACACTCTCTCTCTCTCCTCTGCCTCCCAGTTTCTCCTTCTCCTCGCTGCGCTTTGAAGCTATTTTCTCAATCTGTCTATTCTTCAACGTGAATTGTGATCAGTTGTTGATTAAATACGGGGATCTTTCATCTCGGTCTCCGTTCCTCTCCTCCTGCTCTGCCTTTTATTCCTCACTTCTCCTGCTGCCGTGTCTCAGTGCTGCATGGAGTATTGGGTAATTATGCAAATTCTGCATTAGGGAGAGATCAAGACACTGGATGAGTAACAAGACCATTCCTTGAACTGCTCTCATCACTTTGGTCCACTGTTATCAGTGTACGAGAGTTTTTTTTTTTCCTTTCCCCTCCCTTATTCTCCTTCTGGATCCCTCTATTGGATATGCGGAGTTTGATCATGCCTGGAGGTTAATTCTGTCTTCTGGGTCAAAGCTGGCTTAGTTTCTATTGTGAAATAACAATCCCCACAGAATTGTAAGGAGCGGATCTGGAGAAGGCTGATTTGAATGTGTTTTATCCTTCCACACAAGCCAGGAACACAAACCGATGCTATTTTAGGCAGCATGAACAGTTCACATTGAAGCAGGAGATTTGTTTGCCTGGTGATATGCTGTTCTTAGCATCGGCTCAGTTTCTCCAGCCAAGTGACCGAACTGAGTCATGACCCTCCACTTGTTCTTCTCAATTTTCTTTGGTCATTATGTTGATTAAATTGTTTGGGTGGAAACCAAAGGAGCATTTGCAAAGAAAAAATTTTCAGAGCTTATGTAATAGCCTCTCCGTGAATCAGCCTACATCCAAAGCAGATGACAGATACTGATGGGATAATTAGGGGTTTTTACGATTTTACAAATGACGGTGCTATTCTTAGATTGACCCGTAATAAAAGTGTAGTAATGGCAGTTCGTTTAGATTATTAATGCCATGCTTGAGTTGTTCAATTAAGCTGAATTGAAATAGCAGCCATGATTATATGTGCCGCTTCAAACTCCATTTGAAGACAGCTAATGTGGGCGTCACACTCCATGTTTTCACACTTCACAAAGTTGTCCTCCTCTATAGCCTCTTCTCTCTCTCCCTCTCTCATCTCTCTCTCTCTTTCTCTCTCAGTTTTTTTCCTTCCTAACCCAGGGTAAAATGTATTTAACTGATGGGGCAGCAGTAGAAAACAGAGTCAGAAGTCAGAAGAAAATGAATGAGTAACGCTCACCCTTCTTCACCAGTTAATATCGAGGTGCCCTTGAGCAAGGCAGTTAACCCGAGCCGCTCAGTGGTCAACAGTTGAAGACTTTTGTTTTACAGGGCAGCTGCTAGTTGTGAATGTATGCAACTATATGAACATGAATCAGGGTGTCATTGGAAAAGAGCAGATGTACTCAGTTGACTCTCCCTGGATTAATAAAGACTAAAAAAAAATAACCTCAACCCAACTACTTCTTTTTCCCTCTTTTCACTGCTCCAGATCTACATAGCTCCCAAAGCAGCCATCTTTCCTCTGGAAGGTCTGGAGGGGGCCGAGGCGGAGGCTGCCCTGCTGAACAACATGCGTGTGTATGGGACCATTCTGCTGACCTCCATGGCCACGGTGGTGTTTGTCGGCGTGAAGTACGTCAACAAGCTGGCCCTGGTGTTCCTGGCCTGCGTCATCCTCTCCATCCTGGCTGTCTATGCCGGCGTCATCAAGACCGGCATCGATGCTCCTGACTTCCCGTAAGGACGGACAGCCACGCAACTCCAGCAAACACACAGTTCAGACTAAGCTAATGTAGAAACACACACACTTACAAACACTTACATTTTAGCATAAACTGTAAACAGACACTATAAAAATGTTTGTTCCCTCTGACAGATAATTTTGTGCTCTTCTTTTCTCCAGGGTGTGTCTCTTGGGGAACCGCACCTTGGTCTGGAAGAACTTTGATGTGTGCGCAAAGACAATTGAGACAGCCAATGGCACGGTCACCACCCAGCTGTGGCGCATGTTCTGTGATTCACCCCTCCTCAACGCTACCTGTGACAAGTACTTTGTCGCCAACAATGTGACCCAGATCCAGGGCATTCCTGGGGTCACCAGTGGGATCCTGGCAGGTCAGTTCATCTTGTTAGGATTTCCATGCAAGTGAATGTCAAAGTTTAACTTCCATGGAGTACACACTTACATATGCATGTGCATACACACACACACGTACATGTGTATACACATTTCTGTCTCTCCGTTTGCTTTGTTCCTCAGACACTGGTTTCCATGTGTTGCAGATCAAAGAGCAGATCACAGCCTACAACTCAGCCCTCATAAACTGGTTAAGGTAGAATAGTTAGACACACTAATGTTAGTATAGCAAAACTTGGACATTGTAGTTACAGCTAGGTAGACATGCAGACTGTAATTCTCCTCCTTTTCACTTCCACAGTTCCCTACATGTCATCATATTAAAGTGGCTGCAGAAATATTTAGACACCTTCACATGTTCCACACTTTGCTGTGGTACAGACTTAATTTAAAATGCACTGAATTTATTTTTGCCATTAAACTACACATAATATTGCATAATGACTACGTGAAAATACATGTTTTTTTAGTTTCTGCAAGTGTATTAGGAATAAAATACAATTGAAATATCTCATTTATATACAGTAGGTATCCAGACCATTTGCTATGACTTTTCAAACTGAGCTGAGATCCTTGAGATTTCTATTGAAATTAATTGTAGTCCACCTGTAAAAAATTCAATTTATTGTACATGATGTAGAAAGGCATGCCCCTATCTATATTAAGTCCCAAGCTGACAGTGAATGTCAGAGTACAGACCAAGCTATGATGTCGAAGGAACTCTCTGTTGATCTGGGGAATGGCCCTAAAAATTTAACTAAAGTATTTAAAGTTCCCAGGATCACAGTGGGCTCCATCATTGTGAGTTTGAAACCCTCTTAGAGCTGTCATGTCTTTATGGCAGAGTGGCAGAGTGGCTAGAGGAAAGCCACTCCTGACTAAAAGGCATATGAAAGCCTGCGTGGAGTTTGCACTTAAAGGACTCAGCATGGAGGAGAAAGATTTTCTGATCTGGTGAGACAGAAGTTGAACTCTTTGGCCTGAATGCCAAGTGCTCCATCTGCTGAAAGCCAGGTACCTCTCATCACCTGACTCGTACCATCCCTACAGTGCAACATGGTGGTGGCTGCATCGTGCTATAGGATTCACCTTTCAGCATGACAACAACTTGAAGCACACAGCCAAGACAATGCTGAAGTGGCTTTGGGACAAGTCTGTGACTGTCCTTGACTGGCCCAGATAAAGCATGGACTTAAACCCCACTGAAAATCTGTGGAGAGAGCTACACATCCCATCACCAGTTATGCCCCATCCAATCTGATAAAGCTTGAGAGGATCTGCAGTGTACAAGACCCAAAGTGCCTAAATCCACATGTGCAGGCATACCCAAGAAGACTCAAAACAAATTTGCAAAAATTTCACATTTGTCATTATTGGTTATTGTGTGTAGTCTGATGGCAATCAATGGAATATATTTAAGTCTATAACACAACAAAGTTTGGGAAAAAATGAAGGGGTCTGAATACTCACACAGACCTCTCCAAAATCACATAAAACCCTTTATGTATGTATTTTTTGCTTCACGCTGATATAAACTACATTGGCTTCCAGCCATCAATCCATTCCACATACCTGCTTGTTCTTAATCAGGATCATGGGGGTTGGAGCTTCTCCCAGCATGCATTGGGCAGGGAAACACCCTTGACAGGTTGTCAGTCCATCATAGGGCTAACACACATACAACCACTCACATCCACAGGCAATTTAGAGTGTTATAGTCACCTGAACAGCATGCCTTTGGACTGCTGGAGGGAACAGGTTTACTTGCACATCAAAACTATGATTTTAATTAGATTAAAGCAATAATGGCAGTAAGGCACAGTCTGTACCTGTCATCCACAACTGCTTTTACAATGTATGACAGCCTTCCCTTATGGTTGATTAAATTTCTATAGCCAAATGAAGGCAGGAGGGCCAGTATGCCTCTCCATCTGTAGCCTCTAATTTGAGGAATGTGGTGTGTATTTTCAAAGTGCCGTGCAATTACACATGCATTATCCAGAGTGTATACCTAAATTAAACCTTGTGGAACCAGCAGCAGGCTCTTGCAAATGTACACAGACTTATTTGCGTTTGTACACACCAAACCTGTTGACTATAATGTGGTAGGCTATTCCACACAGCTTCCAAGTTTATACAGTGCAAATCATCATTAATCCTCATCCCGTATCCTCACCCAGATTGCCAGCGTGTTGTCTTCTTTCCAACAGGTTTCCCAAAAGTAGCGCCTGAGGCACGGCGTTTTTAATTGCAGCGGAGAAAGGCCTGTGACAAACAGCATGGCGGGGTAGAGCAGAAGCATGGCTGTAATTGTTTGGGTTGAATTTGATCGCGGTGGGTCAGGAAACGTGTTCGTGTGTGCGTCTGTGTGCTTGTACAAAAACTCCAATTTCCACCGCTCTCCCTGGAAATCAAAATAATAGCCATGATTACTATTTGGGAGTTGTCAGTTTATTCAATCAGGTATATAACTTAAACAGACTATTGCTTTACTAACAGTATTTGCAATTGTGGCATCGCGGTAGCCAAATATAACTAAGTGAATGCAATATTTTCATTTAAGGAAAGTCACTACAAGCAATCAACTGACAGTTTTGTTGAACTACAAAGTTTGTTGTAACCGTCCTTCAAAATGACACAGTGGTTGTCACCAGAAATGTGAATTCAGCCTAAAATTGACATCTTTGGTGACATGATATTTGTGGTACATTATATTCATGTTGGAGGTGGTTTATATTCTTATTTAAGGTGCTGTATATTCTGAACAGACTGCACCCGATGACAAGAACATCAGTGTCTTTTGGGGGAAGCTGGTCTGAACTCTCGTCCTCGTTACAATAATAAAGGGGACGAGGAGAGCTGATTTGATTCGTCATGACCGCCAGCCCCGTCCGCACCCACTGATAATGTATTCCTCTTGATCCAGCCTCTTCCATGCCGCCGGCGCGCCTCCGCTGCGCCGTCACCTTTGATAACGAAATTACCAAAATTCTGTTGGTCACGCCCAAGCGAGCCTGCACCACTGTCTGCGTCTGCACCTTGATTCAAGAAAATGGAACCGCATGTGTTTGTCAGATGGAAGAGTTGCGCACCCTTGAGGCTATGCAAAACAAGCAGCTCATAAAGCCAGCCGCATGGTGCTGTTGGTCATGATATCTGGAAAAGGCAGTAATCACAATATTTCCGGTAACTGAAGTTAATGGCCCACCCCTACTGTGCACTTTGCATTTCTGAGCCCATTTTGTTGTCTGGTGCTGTAATACTCTTATTCCCACAGATAACTGGCCAGCTGTAGACACTGTGATGTCTTGTCAGTACTTCCCGAGCAGCTACAATGCAGTTTGAGAGCGGGAAAATTTCCAGCTACCTTAAACCATCAAAAATAGGTTTTGATGTCGCTCCGTCAGAATCAGAGCAAAGGCTTCTTCCTCGACCAGCCATTTTTCACCCACATGCAATAGTCACAGAAAAAAAATCTAGTTAATAATTGCCAGAGATCGAAGTTTCTCTGCTGGTAGTAGCCCACAATGCAGTGCAGCTACAAGATATGTTGAGTAAGGGGCACAATTCTGATGTTTTCTCGACTTGTGAAAGTCTCACTGTCTTGCTTTTACTACGCTATCACTCTGCCTACACGTGTAACCCACAGCTGAGTGGAACAAGGTCATGCCTGCTCTCTTGGGGTTGTCACAAGGCTTTCTAGGAAATCACTAACTCAAGCAGAAGTAGACAAGGCAGGTTGAGAGAAATGCATTCACCAAACAAGTAAATGACAAAACTTCATTACAAATTAACTCCTGGAAAGCCCTGAACTGAGCCACAGATGGGTGATTTATAAAACAGTGTCCCAGGGTGCAGTTTTACTTGAATGCTTTTTAAAGGGTGACAGTACCCCAAGTTTTAGTTCCTCTCTGCCTGTCACACTTGTGAGAAAAATGCAATGCATTTGGAGAACAACAATGGAGAGAGAGAAGGCAGCAGCTGTCAAATCAGTGTGATTATATGAAATCAAACTGAAGTAAGACAATATGAAACAGCCAATGATGTTCACCTACTTAAGATTTTTAAGACCAGATAAAAGTGCGCTGGTGATTTAGCGCATAAAACATTGGCAGTTGAAAATATGCACTTAGATGTGAACAAAATGCTTGGTATTGTCTTCTGTCAAACACTAGATATCAGTTAACACCTCACAAAACATGTTTGTGTTTCTGATCCATTTAAAAAGCTATTAATTTTTGCAATTTTACAGTTCACTGACTGCAAAGAAAGCCAAATGTGTAGAAGTCAACATGACTGATAACTGAATAATAGAAGTACAAAGTAGATTAATCAAATACTTTAGATTTGGTTAAATGGCAGTCTACAAATATTTGACTGAATCTTGAATGTTGGATGGAAGCATATTTATGACTTTTTTCTTTTGTCAGTTTATTTGAATCATTCACCCCTCTCATCTTTTCTTCCCTCCTCCCCTCTCGCCCATCCAGAGAACCTGTTTGGGAACTACTATGAGAAGGGGGACCTGGTGGCCAAGAGTGGCGTGGAGTCAGTTGAAGGGGTGGACGACCCTCTGACCAACGCTAACCGCTACGTCCTGGCCGACATCACCAGCTTCTTCACTTTGCTGGTTGGCATCTACTTCCCCTCTGTAACAGGTGAAGACCTGATTTCTTTCGATTTGATTTCCCATGCTGCAGATGCTTATTTGAATGTAGTACAGGAAATTGCCGATGTCTTCCTTGTTCTAACTCCCTTGATCTATTCATCTCTCTGGTCAGGGATCATGGCTGGCTCCAACCGCTCCGGTGACCTGCGTGACGCCCAGAAGTCCATCCCCATTGGCACAATAGCAGCCATCACGACAACCTCCACTGTCTGTATCCTCTCACTACTGCCCTCTCTAGGATACCAAGGGTTAATGCACAGTCTGCTCAAAAAAGGAAATTTTGTTCGCCGTGCAATTTAAAAAGTAAAAAAAAAAACAAAAAAAAAAAAAAACAACAACAGACATCCCTATTTTAAAGTCAACCACCACTTGTCTGATTCTGACGAAACTGGGAGGAATGATGCACCCTGGCACTGTATTGAAGTGATTAAAAGATCACACTGATTGGCCTGATAGGCATGCTATAATTAAAGGTCAAAATGTTAGACTTTGAAATGCTTAACTGCTACTTCACTGGTTTGATTTTGATGAAACTTTGGAGGAGTGATGCATTCTAGCACTGTGGTCTGGCGTTTGAAAACATAAACTGATTGGGCTGATAGGGACACTATAATTAAATGTCAAAAATGTCAAGCATGTCAAAATTTTAAAAGGCCATAACCGCTACGCCACCAGTTGAATTTTGATGAAACTTGGAGGGATGATGCATCTTGTTTGTGACTGGCCCAAAGGGAGTCTGCAGTGACATGTGTACTTTTCCTCATCCATGCTGTTGTGGCTTCTGGCCCAGAGCTGAAAACTGATATTTCTTCTCATAGATTTGTGTTGACTAGCTAAAAATTTCTTCTGTTCTAATTACAAATTAATGCAGAAACTATGTGTGGCAAATGACAATACAAAACGAAAGAGCAGTAATGAGTGAGATAAATATGGTGTGATGTATAATGTGGTTGAGAAACTTTTCTCCCAACATGTGATGACTTTTTTGTCCTTATGAACTTCCCTTTCCCCCTCACTATCTGCTCACATATCCACTTTACTACAATGTAAAATATGGGCAAGCTTTAAACTAAGGAAACTATATACTAAATTGATATACTAAATCAAATTAAAGATTATTTGGCTCCTACACATGCACTTTAACATGAAAGGCCACTGCAATTATTGGATTCTCCCGCTGAAGTAGCCGTCCTGAATAAGATGCGCCTTCCTGTAACTCGGAGCAATCAGCTTTTTGTCAAAACAAATTTGATTAGGACTTCTAATCATATCTTTAGGCTGCCTATGCAATCACAAGCTAATGAAACAGTAGAGTATAAGTTACCATGTCATTGATCCCTGAGATATTATCCTAACAAAAGTGATAAATGTATTTACTCAGTTAATGCATTTAACTGGCAAACCAGATGATTACATACATCTTTAAAGGGAAGGTTTATAGTGTTTACAAGGCTCTCCTGTCAGTCACTAATCACATTTCACCTCAGAACATTCTGTCTTCACAGTTTCTGAGAAGGTAGCACCAGCCTCCTGTTTTCAAAATATCCACCTTTTGAAGTAGTGTGACACCCACCCTTATGAGATGCGTGTATTTTCCTGATCCAGAACTTCTAAGACATGTCCAGTGTGGTTCTGTTTGGTGCCTGCATCGAGGGCGTGGTCCTCAGAGATAAGTATGTTCAAACTGTTAGCCAAGGCATGGGCATGTGTATGACAAACGACGCTGAAAATAATTGATTGTTCCTCTTATTGTATCCTTGATATTGATCGCACACTAATCGTATGCTTAGGTTTCTTGCGTTCTGTAATCGTCTAGCCACTCTGCCACTATCCTTTAGGTTTGGGGAGGGAGTCAACGGGAACCTGGTGATCGGCACATTGGCTTGGCCGTCACCGTGGGTGATCGTGATCGGCTCCTTCTTCTCCACCTGCGGGGCAGGCCTCCAGAGTCTGACAGGAGCTCCTCGCCTCCTGCAGGCCATCGCCAAGGACGGCATTGTGCCCGCCCTTCGGGTCAGTCTGCCTCTCTATTGAACTGCTTACACAATGACCACCACTCTCATGTTGTTCTTTCCCACTCAAACTGGTCATTGTTAACACCTTTACCTACTGGAACAAGTAATACAACATAGACCAAGCCAATATGCTCTTTGAAAGCAGTGACTGACTTTGTTTTCTGTGTTGTCCATCCAGATCTTTGGCCATGGGAAGGCCAATGGGGAGCCCACATGGTCCCTCCTGCTGACAGCCTGCATCTGTGAGAGCGGTATCCTCATTGCCTCCCTTGATGCAGTGGCCCCCATCCTCTCCATGTGAGAGCTCTAGCATTAAACCTCTCTCTATGTTACTGCCATTTTTTGGAGCTAACAGTAGGGGATTTTTACTGCAGCCAACTCCTGCAATTTCCTGAATGACACATAATAGGCTCAGGATTAAGTTCATGGTATAGAGGAGCAGCACTCTTTTCAGCTTTCCTACTGCATCTAAGATCTGCCGACATCAGTATCACATTATCAGTATTTGAATATGACAAATCATAAGGCAACATGCATTTGGACAGCATTCACAGCAAAAACCACTCCATTGTGCTCGTGTTATTCTACACAACATATGAAGAGTGTATTATTCCAGAATGATTTTCTGTGCTTGTGCGTTGTCCTGCAGGTTCTTCCTGATGTGCTACATGTTTGTGAACCTGGCCTGTGCCTTGCAGACCCTACTGAGGACTCCCAACTGGAGACCCCGCTTCAAGTTCTACCATTGGTCAGTTCAATTGGTTGAGGTTTAGCTGAGGGAAATTTTATTAAACCTATTTCTGTGTCTGTCTTTCAGTATATCTGTTAGACTATCTCATTATGTCTCTATCTATCTATCTATCTATCTATCTATCTATCTATCTATCTGTCTCCACAGGGCTCTGTCCTTCCTGGGGATGAGTTTGTGTCTCACTCTTATGTTCCTCTGTTCCTGGTACTATGCCATCGTCGCCATGGCAATTGCCGGCTCCATCTACAAGTATATCGAGTTCGCAGGGTGAGTAGAACGCAACCCCAGGGAGAGATTGCATTCGCTGGCTGTCTCTCTATCTGTGTGTGTGTGTGTGTGTGTGTGTGTGTGTGTGTGTGTGTGTGTGTGTGTG